>CABHPQ010055119.1:0-13817 GCA_902168405.1 Peromyscus aztecus
AAGATACCACAGATGAGGAAAGCTGAGTACTTGATGACACTGCAACTATATGTAATATTATTAAAATACAAAGGAAGGAGAAAAAGAATGATTACATGAGTGTGACATCAGCAACATGTAGGATAATAAGCCAATATATGCAGAACTGTAATTGATGAAGACTGGAAAATGTGTAAATTTATTTTAAGAAATAGTATCCAATACTTTTATTACTTGAATATGAATTGTAAATCCATTGATCAAAAAAACTGGAAGGTTTTAGAGATCTCTCATTTACTAGATTGTTTGCTTCAGAAACATGAGTGAATACCTTAGTTTGTTCAAAAACAACATGAAGAAATGTGACTGAAGCATTGAAGGACTTCAGTCAGATTCTTGAAAGACAATTAAAAACAAAAATTCTGGTAATGTCACAACATGAATTTAAACTAGGTTCTTAGAAGATCTTGAGGTTGAGAATAATCTGGACTACACAGTAAAGTTTAGACCAGCCTGGGATATGTGCAGCTCTATCTCAAAAATAAGAAGAAAATGAAAGGAAAAGAAAACTACAAAAGTGTTCAAAGCATGCAAGAATTATTGACAGAAAAGACACATAAATATACAACAGAATTCTCTCTTAAATAATACAAGCCACAAGAAAATGAGACACCTTTACAATGCTGTGAGAAAATAAATTTATACATTGGGAAGGCAAGATGTCACACACTTCTTTAACTATGAAGATTCAAAAGAATTTTAAGATGAACATATCCGATGTTAATTCACTGTGAGAATATCTATTCTGTGCAGAATACTGGATAATGTGTTCAGATGGTAGAAATACTCCCATAAGTGGGATACAAAAGAGGGAAAGCAGTCAATCTCATAGAAAACAGTCTCCTACCATGTTGACATCTACCCTAATTTCACTTCTCTTTCTTCATAAGAGAAATTCTGTAGCCTTTAGAATACTTTTGTCTGTTGTTGTCATAATAGAGTAGTATAGTTTTTATTTATTTTATTTTATTTTATTTTTTCAAGACAGGGTTTCTCTGTGTAGTTTTGGTGCCTGTCCTGGATCTTGCTCTGTAGACCAGGGTGACCTCAAACTCAAAGAGATCCGCCTGGCTCTGCCTTCCCAGAGCTGGGATTAAAGGTGTGTGCCACCACCACCCAGCTTAGTGGTATAGTTTTAAATACTCTCATCCCTCCCCCACAAAAAAATTAATAAAAA
This sequence comes from Peromyscus aztecus, assembly GCA_902168405.1. Taxonomy (NCBI): domain Eukaryota; kingdom Metazoa; phylum Chordata; class Mammalia; order Rodentia; family Cricetidae; genus Peromyscus; species Peromyscus aztecus. Next base: position 1,217 of record CABHPQ010055119.1, read on the forward strand.
ATTAAATTAACTGCAAATGATGACTATGTTGTATAAAGTTCATTTCTATGCATCATGAAAAAATACATTCGAGAAAAGTAGATTGAAAAAAGTGAGTATACAAATAAAAACCAAGCATTAGAGTACCTGTTTTGCACAAGAAAGTTTCTGGCTGTCATCACCAATGCTTTAAAACACACAAGCAAACAAAAACATCTCTCATTAGCCAGCAAGTGAAATAATACTGTGCTATTAAATATATAATGTTGGAAACACATGTATGTGCTACTATAACACAAGGAAAATACATGATAATTATAAAGTAGACAAAAGAAATGGATATAAATCTTGTAGCCATTTAAAAATAAATATATGAAGATATGTGTGGTAATAAGTTAAAGATGCCTATTGTAAACACTATGGAATAGAATACTATAAAAGTAAATCAAAAGAAAATACTAAGTCAAAATTGTTATGGTATGCTGTCATCACATTGTATTTAAAAAAGAAATATAACATTAGACATGATCATCACAAAAAAAATACACAGGACCAATATTCTTTAGAAATAAGACTGTAAAAAGGATAGGATAAACAAAGCAACAAAAATTACAAAATAATCCTAGTAAATAATGATGAAATCTTCTGGAACTTGGGCTAGAGAGATGGCTCAGCAGTTAAGAACAAGTGTTCCTCATGCACTTACATTTCTGAAAAGATCATATATTTAATGTTCTGTTCTCAATGGGGCAACTTTGAGGAGAAATAAAGACCATGCCAATGAATAAATAAATGAATAAATAATTAACTTGTGATAAAATGCATCATCTGATTTTGTTATATTCAGTTTTATGCATCACTATTTTAATGTTTTATCCAGAAAAATCATTGCTATATTTCTAAGTAAAATATACCTCTAGGAATGTAATTGGCAGGATTTCCCAGTGGTTAGAACATATATTACTCTTATCCTGGACTTAAGTTCATTTCCCATCACCCACAAGGTTCTGACATCTAATTGTCCATAATACCAGTTCCAGAAGTTAACAGTCTCTTCTGATCTCTGTGGGTACCAGGCATGCACATGGTGCACAGAAATACATGCAGGCAAAACATCCATTCCCATGGAAAAAAAAAACCATGGAATATATATATTGGAAATTATAATGCAAAGACTATAATACAAAATTTTAAAAATGTAATTATCAAAGAATTCATTAGCAATATGTGGAAGCAAGTGAAATTTTTAGAGTTTTGAATAGTGGAAAGTTTAAGTCTATAAGATAGAAAGAAACATAAGGAATCAAACAATGCACAGATATGACAGTATCTACCACTCACTTCTGTATAAAATATGAAAAATTATTGACAGTGGGTATTTAAAAGGACTGGACATGAAATGGAGTGATGGTGTCCACATCACAGTCCCTGTTGAAGCTGCTCTTCACTGTACCTTCCACTAGCTGAAAAAGCCGTTTGCTCATGGCATCTCTGAAAAATCATTCCAGTGTTCCTGGGTAGCTTTCCCAACACACGGTATTACAGAATAATTCAAAAATAAATGTTAGGCCTTATGCCTTTTACTGTAGCAAAATGCCAGCCACTTTCAAATGAGGAAGAAAAACGTAATTATTTATTTCTAACTTATTGTTGTAACCAATAGTAACCACATCATCAGGGTCCATTAAGCAATAGCTGGCTTCCAACTAATTCAGAGAAAATAATCTAAAGATTCCGTGATGCTTTGTTTGGTTATATTGCATATTGGCTTCTTCAAATAACTAGAAGATGCATGCTAAAAATGTAAGATAATGGTAAATAAAGCAATTTGTTTCACAGTTCGCTTAGATGGTGGAAGCTCATACCAGAATACATTTTAAAACTCATCAAAAATAAGCATATAAGAAGTTGGTAATTTCAATGCAACATCTTTTCATTTTAATATGATCTTATTAAATTCATAAAAGTTAATGAACTAGAGATTAAGTCATTATGAACTCTGTCCCAATTGTCTGTTATTAATGGTATTACTGTTATGATGCCAATGCTAAATATTTCATTTCTAAATGCCTTCTTTCAGTCAGTCATGATTCTTCTTTTCAAATTTCTCACTCCAACAGTTCCTCCATCAGGTTATGACTATTGCTTGATTTTATGCTGTATGTTTTCAGGACTCTCAAAGCATTCATATTCATAGTCCATGTTCTAAATATAAAGTCTACAATTTCTATAATCTATGTTTAAGAAGTGAGACTCATTGTATTCTTATGAATTAGGAAACCATTTCTGACCACATCACTAAAACTCAACTGGAACATAGAATTATCAAATGGAAAACTATTCTTCTCTTCAAAATAAAACACTAATCTTGAATTAAGTACCCCAACCACACCCCAGGGTATTTTTTATACAGCAATCATATTAATTTTTTTCCTTTCATATAAAATAGAAAAATAGTTTTGTCCTCTAAATTTCAGGACCCTATCTTTTTCTCCTTGGCCATGAAGAAGAAACCCACATGACCTCCTCTAGGAAAATATGTATTTTGGAAAGAATATTGCAAAAGCAATTAGAGAAACTTGTAATCCCAATTATGAATTACTGATTTCAAGCAGTTAAAGCTTTACATCTAAAAGGGACTGAACGAGAGAGAGAGAGAGACAGAGACAGAGAGAGAGAGAGAGAGAGACAGAGACAGAGAGAGACAGAGAGAGAGACAGAGACAGACAGAAAGAAGCAAGCAGACAGAGACCCAGAGGCACCAGTCTTACATAGAATGCTAACTATACTTACTCTATCTTAACCATTTGTCTACTATCTAGGACCTTGACTCTTCCTTGGGACACAACAATTACTGATGAAAAATGTTTTAAGTAATGCATGGTCATTTAGTAGCTCATCTGTTCAGATACTACTTACCAATGGTTTGAACGGGTGAATCAATTTAAGCTGCTTTGGAATGCACAGACGTGTTTTGATAATACATCCTTGTTGGAATAAAATTTGATGTGAATACTATATCACAAACAGCACACACTTTCAAAGCTTAAATAGTTGGAAGACCTCGTTTCAATGCCCACATGCATTTTATTCTATTATGAGAACTCAAAGAATGATCCTGAAGGCAACTTACTTGACTCTGGAATTTGAGTCCATGTCCTCTTGGCAGGATTAATTTTGTCCTTCTGGGCAGAGGCATTACAATATCATCTTTTATTGTAGAATCATATAACAGTGTATGACATATCGTTCATCAAATAATGAAATAGGAACCATATTTGTAGTATAGTCATTACTGTGCATATAGAGTTTTTGTATCAGTCTAGAGTATATCCTGGAGATAAATTTGATTATTGTTCTTCTAATAAGATGTATAAAATAAGTTGAATTATGTAGAGTTGTTCTTATGCCTTAAATGGTAGCATCTTGTGTAATGTAAATAGAGTAGTCATTGCACTGTACAATTATATACATGTAAGAAAGGATAACATTGGATTATTTGATACCCAAAGATTTAATGTATCTTTTTTCTGGGAAATCCCTGATGCAGTAAAAAATATTTTCCTTGTTATATCAATAGTAGTTATTATCTAAGTCAAGCTCACAAATTTTAAACTGAAAATAAGGTCATGTATTTTTAGTCCCTATACAGTCCAGAATTCTTCATCCCTTGACCTTTGAAGAAAGCATTTTTAGATGGGAGAATGAATTAAAGGTATCAATGCATGCTCTAAATATAATGCATGAAGGACTCATTATACTAAAAAGGTAGTGAGTTGAAACATAAATCAGTTTTAAAAAATGAATACAAATTTATGTCTAATAGATACATGATGGATACTTAATGGAAGGTAGTGGTGGTGATGAACATGTAAAATGCAGAGAGCATGTCTTTCATGATCTCTCTGTAGGTTTGTTAGTCATCTCACAAAGCAGTATTCTATTCTAGACTAAACATTTCTAACATCCGTAGCAAAGTTATAAAAAATAATAATTCTGGAATATTGATTACTATTCAATTTACATTCAGCACTATTTATTTCTTCTTTATTATTTAATATTTTGTAGGGCTTTTTTTTGGCTTGATGAAGTAAGATATGCATTTGCCCAATGTCTTTATGTCTCAAGAGGAATTGTTTTATGGTTGTCTTTTAAAATATAAATCAGTTTTATCTACTATATATCTTACTCATTTTGATGTCTTACTATATTTGATATATTTGATAAGGATAAACACAAATTTAGTGAGAAATGGATAGTGTTTTATCATGCTTTAATTCATACAATTTTCTGGAGTGTTTTCTAAAGTGCTTTGAAATTTTTATTTGTTTCCAAAATGATTTACAGGAACAACTGGTTTTCTTTCTATAGCCAATTATAATAACATAATGGATACTCCCTACAAAATTTCAGCTATAAATTATTACTGTATGTGGTTCTATATTAAATTTTACAAGTAGCTTAGTTGCTAAGAAAACATCCTCATACCGTGCATAATTTGCTTAGAATAGCTTTTGGACGTTTCTTTGCACCATTTCTAAAAACCAAACACTTGTATTTACCATTTACCTCTTAGCTATCATATTATCTATAGTAAAGTACTCATTTTAAAGCCAACTGAAACAGTTTGCATGCATATATACATATGTTTTCTCTATTTAAAAGAAAGGTCACCACACTGGGCGGTGGTGGCACACGCCTTTAATCCCAGCACTCGGGAGGCAGAGCAAGGCTGATCTCTGTGAGTTCGAGACCAGCCTGGACTACAGAAGAGATCCAAAAAAGGCTCCAAAACTACATGGAGAAACCTTGTCTTGAAGAACTAAAAAAAAAAAGTCACCACAATCTCACATGACTCTTTCATTATCTTCCCAGGATGTAATCAGGGTGCAAAGGTGGTTGATTTTGCTTCTAAAGGCTCAGCTAATAAGTTCACCTCTGTGATGACTGCTGTTAGTTGTGAATTTGACTATATCTGGAATGAACTACAATCCAAAAATGAAGGGCACTCCTGGGATCTGGATGGCAGGTCCTAAAGGCAGGATGACACATTCCTTTAATCCAGATTTTAAGTCAGGAAGCTTTTAATCTGATCCACTCCTTTTGCTGGAATCCTATCCAAGGACATGGAAGAGGTAAGAATTCATTCCTTCTTCTTTGCCTGTTTGCCCTAGCCTTGCCAACCCATTCATTTGTTCATTGGCATTGGGACCTATTTCTTCAGGATTCAAGCATATGCAGAAAACCGGCTGGGACTTCTTTCTTGTGGGACTGAGAAACCACTAGGTTCCTGGACTTGCCATTCACAGCTAACCATTGTTGGATTAGACTTCAGCCTGTAAGTTATTCCAATAAATTCCATATTTTATGTGTAGATATAGATATTTATATCTATTTATCTACCTGTATCTGTATAGAGATATAGACACACAAACACACATACATACACACACACACACACACATACACACACACACACACATACACACACACACAGAGAGAGAGAGAGGGAGAGAGAGAGAGAGAGAGAGAGAGAGAGAGAGAGAGAGAGAGAGAGAGAGAGATTCCATAAGTTCTATAACTCTAGAGAATCCTGACTAATACAAGCTCCAACATCATCTAGGAAACAGACAAGAATTCATTTTCTCATGACTCTTGATAAGTTCTTTACATTTCTACTGGCTGTCAGCTTGAGCCGGTTCTCAATTCTTAAATTGTAAGGTAACATTCTTAGGTCTGCCAAACAGCCTTTTCCTTAAGTAATTTACATCTTGGCAGATCTTTCAGGAGGGAGAGATGTCATAACGTTATCACAGAATATTATCTCAACATATTTCACCTGGTAAAGCAACAGAAATTCTTCAGAGCTTTCTCACTAAAGATGTGGTATTCTCTGAAGGCATGAGCAGAGACAAAGTAGGGATGGAAAACAGCACCTTAAAGTCATGTCCCCCTCATTGGCTTTGTGCCTTCTCAATACTCAAGTCTGCCTGATATGCTGAACAGATTGTTTTCTCTGAACATTTTTAAAAGATTCAACCTAAAATCAGCAAAGTCTAATCTGTCATCATTTGGATGAAGTTGAGTTACAGATGCTCTTGTGATGACATTCCTTAAGTGCAGGTCCTTCTAAAAGTCCTTGCAATCTAACTAGCCAAGCAACTAAAGAGACCAATTATCTGCTATAAACTCTCACAGAATACTGGGATAGGCAGATATAGTTTGAAAGTAATAAATATGTTTGTTTAGTAAGGAGACATGAGGTATTAAAGAATTCACAAAATGAGTGCTAAGTGTCTTGATTTGCTTTCAAAGCCAAAGAATGGTCTCCATGGCTTTTGTTTTTGCCTAATATAGTCTTAGTTTCAACCCCCTGAATAAGTCTTTTCAGTGACACAGAACAAGAAATTAAGTCTTTTCCATTTTATTTTTACAGAGTATTTGGTTGCAGTCTTCAGTTCCTCTACCCAAGTACCACTAATTTGGGTATATTTCCATTAGAAATTGTATTTTTTTTCTCATGTCCTTTAATGTAGTCAGTTCTATATCCCTATAGAGCTATTCCCAGGTATCTGTTTCTTTATTCCCTTTATTCTTGGCTCCTGATTAAAGAGTGGAAGTGTCATGCCTCTAAGGCTTGATATAGTTTTTGTGGTTTGTTTTCCAGGATCTGTGCATTAATCTTACTTCACCATTCTTTGGATGACTACATTTAATTTTTTTCAGTTTCAAGAGAGTTAAGAATGTTGTGGGCTGGATTTCCCCCAAGAGGACACTAACTTTACAATAAACGAGATCTTTTAAAATCCATTGCCATCACTGTAAAGAACTTTTTGTCTTTATGAAGTCCTACCTGTCAAATGTTGGCCTTAATTCTTGGGCAAATTGAGAAGGTTCTTTCCTACACCAATATGATGTAGGGTATTACCTATGCTTCCTTCTAGCAGTTTTAGTGTTTCAGATTTCATGTTTAGGTCTTTGATCCACTTGAAGCTAGTTTTGTTCATGATGATAGATAGACACAGGTCTAATTTCATTCACGTGGACATCCGGTTTCTCCAGCACCATTTGTTTTTGATGCCTGTTTCCCTCCAGATTAACATTTTTGGCATGTATTTAAAATGTAAGTGACTGACCTTATGTGTACTCACTTTGGGTCTTTGACTTTGTCCCATATGTATACATGGCAGTACTTGTGTTGGTGTAATGGTTCAAAGGCAACTCCATTTCCCCAAATTCGAGTGGTGAGACAAAATCCAGCGTTCTTCAGGAAATTGTGAAGCCAATTTCCTCTGCCAAAAGGATCCATTTCCCTTATCACAAGCAGAAGAAACTAATCCCACAGAAGGGACTCTCTGTGGTGCCTAATAGCACACCAAAGCACATGCTTGCATTGGGTTCCCTCAGTATCACAAGTACTTGTTACCCAATTCAAGGTCCATGCTGGCATTCTAGCTCTTCCTACCTCCTCTCCTGCTCTAAATCCTCCAGCTCAGGAGCTTCCTTCCTCCCATCTACTTCTCCTTATAAACCTGCTATCTTGGCTAAGCTTTCTTTCTTTCCTTTTTTTTTCTTTCTTTTTTTTTTGCTCCTAACTCTCCTTTTCTTCCTCTCTCTGTCTCCCTGACCCCTCTACCCCCCTACACCCCTCTGATTCTGTTCTCTCATGTCCATGTCCAGTCTGCTGGCAATGCTCAGTCTACTACATACTCTCTGCTATGAATTCTTCCAGATGCCTCTGGTTATTCTCTCTCTGATAATTACAGTAAAAACTTTCCCCTTGCTGGGTGGTGGTGGCACACGCCTTTGATCCCAGCACTCAGGAGGCAGAGCCAGGGGGATCTCTGTGAGTTCAAGGCCAGCCTGGGCTACCAAGTGAGTTCCAGGAAAGGTGCAAAGCTACACAGAGAAACCCTGTCTTGAAAAACAAACAAACAAAAAAAACCCAAAAAAACAAAACAAAACTTTCCCTTTAACCATACCATGGAATGGTCATGTTATCAGTTTATACAGGGACCATATTCATTAATTAATATAGCTCTGTAATATATCTTAATATTTGGAGTGGTAATCTTTCCAGCAATTTTTCTTTTTGTTTAGAATTGTTTTAGCTATCTAGAGTCTTTTGTAGTTCAGGTTAAATGTTAGAATAGCATCTTAGTTACCGTTTTATTGCAGTGAAAAAGATACCATGACCCAGGTATTTTTTGTAGGATTAAGAATATTGATTTATTTCACTTCCTTGCTGTATCATTACAAGAAGATTACACAATGACACAAATGAGCCTTGTCATTTCTCTTTTTTTTTGCCTTAATATGGATTACAAATGTTATTTTTTTCTTTTTCAGTATATTTTTATTATTTAAAACAATTTTTAAATTCAAATATATTTGATCATATTCTGCCCCTCCCCCAAGTATTTTCTCCATGCCCACCCAACTTTAAGTTATTTCTCACAAAAAACAAAAAAAAAAACAATTAAACAACAAAACCAAGAAAACAAAATAAAACAACCAAACAGAAAAAGCAAAACATGAAACCAAATAAAAGCATGCACACACAAAAATGTGGAGTTCATCATATATTGGTCAACTGCTCTTAAACATGAGGCTTGCCCTGGAGTAGTTGATATACTCAGGGCAATGCCATGGATAAAACTGATTTTTCTTCTCCCACCAGGTATATGTGATAATTCAGTTGTTAGCATTTATAGTAGTGACTAGGTATTCATTCATTCATTCATTCATTCATTCATTTTTTATGTAATTTTTTATGTAAAATAAAATATAATAAAATAAAACAAAATCCATTACATTGAAATTGGACAAGACAAACCAACAGAAGGGGAAAAGCCCAAGAGAAGGCAACAGGAATCAGAGGCCCACTCATTCAGAAATTCAGGAATCCCATAAAAAAAAAACAAAACACTAAACTCAAAGTCATAATATAAGTTCAGAGGACCTGGTGCAGAGCCATGCAGGTCCTGTGCATACTGTTTCAGTCTCTGTGAGCTTATGTGAGCTTTGCTCATGTTGTTTAGGAGGGTCTTGTTATCTTGGTGTCTTCTATCACTTCTGACTCTTATACTTTTTAAACATCCTCTTCCACAGGGCTCTCTAAGTACAAAGGGGAAGTGTGGTGATATCTTATAAATCCCAATAAACCTTATCAGGGGATCAGAGGACAGAGCCATCCAGTAGATTAGACATAGAGGCCAGACAGTGATGGCACATACACTTAATCCTATCACTTGGGAGACAGAGATCTGTCTGTATCTCTGTGAGTTCAAGACCACACTGGGAATAGAGTCAGGTGTGGAAGTCCCCAACACTTGAGATCTCATGCCTTTGTTTGGAAAGCACACATGCCTTTAATGCAAGGAAATGACATGTTTGGGTGGAGAATGGTATATAAGGCATGAGGAGACAGGAACTGAAGAGCAATTCAACTGAGACCCTCAGGGGTGAGGATTCAGAGGCTTTCAGTCTGAGGATTCATGGAAACAGGATCAGCTGAGGAGCTGGCAAGGTGGGGTTGGCTGTGGCTTGTTCTGCTTCTCTGATCTTTCAACTTTCACCCCAATATCTGGCTCTTTTTTAAATATCTGTTTCTTATTAATAAGACCTTTTAAAATTCATGTAGGATTAGTATGAGATATTCTATTTAGAGCTGAGTTTTCCATGGTAAGTTATCTTACTTTCTGTGTAATATATGACTATGGGTCTCTATATTCATTCTCATCTGCTGTAGAAGGAAGCTTCTCTATGGTGGGTGAACAAGGCACTGATCTATGAGTATAGCAGGATATCATTAAGACTCGTTTATCACTACTTTTTTTTTCCTTTTTTGAGCAATATTATTTGGTTTTACCATAGGTCTCTGAACTATCTAGTCTCATGTTCTTGGTCACCCAAGCAGTGTCAGATATAAATTCTGTCTCATGGAATGGGCCTTAAATAAAATCAGTTATTAGTTGATTACCCCTACAAGTTTTGTGCCATGATTTCCCTAGCATACCGTGCAGGTGGTATACCCCTGTATATCAAAGAGTCTGTAGCTGGCTTGATATTTACCTTTTGGTGGCGTGCAGAATATCTTCTTGCACCAAAGCCACTAGAATATAGGGATGGAGGCTCAATGTAGCTACCAGCTCAACATCTCCATGTTCAATGAGGTGTGTAGGTATTATCTTCAGCAACGGTTCCTTGATGCCAGTTTGTGGAGAGCAACCTGTTGTCTTGGCAACAGCCTGGGTTGTTGAGAAATTTCCATGGGGACACTTTGGCCAAGAACCCAATTAGATGGAACCCAATCCTGGTACGGGAAGCTTCATTTGGCGATAAGAGATGGCCAGTTGGGATTCTGTCTCCCCCATTATTTGGTGATTTCATTTACATTGCCTTCATATGTGTCTGTATTTTAGGAAGTTTCTACAGTATTATGTTTCCATAGTACCCTTCAAATGTCTCCCTAATTTTGGCGGTCTTTCACTGTATTCATTCCCACTACTCTATCTTCTCTTCTCTCCATTTGATCTTTCTATTCTAGCCCCCACACCCTCCCTGCTTCTATTTCCCTTTCCTAAGAAGATCTATTTATTTCTTCTAGTCTCTTACTCTAAATCTTCCCTTTATGGTTATACAGGCTGTAATTCTGTTATCATTGACTTAATAGCTAATATCCACAAATAAGCAAATATGTATCATATTTTCTTTCTGTACTTGGGATACCTTATTCAGGATTATTTTTCTACCTCCATCCATTTGACTACAAATTAAATTATGTCTTTTTTATCTCCATTGGATAACTGTACTGTGGGGCCTAGGGCAGCCTGGCTCCACTGGTGCCATGACAGGGTCAACAGAAGCCAGGTAAAAAGTAGGCCTGAGTTTCGGTTTACTGACAGGCAGCACCCAGATCCAGGAAAAGCCATAAGCTGACAGCACTCAGAGATAGGCCAGCATCTAAAGGGAAGTACCTGACATTCCAAACATCTCAACCATTAGATAAGATAAGATAAGATCACCAGATGTCCCTGAGTCCAGCACACACCTATTTCCCTTTTGCCAAGATACCTCTGGACACATGTCAGCCAATCAGAGTCCTGAACCCTGAATATCCCTTCACCCCCAAACTCTATGATAAAAACCCTACCCCTCCTGGGCTTGACACTCTCTGCTCTCACCACTGTACAAGACAGATGGAGAGTCCAAGTTGGATCTTGAAATAAAGGGTCATTGCTTGTACATATGGGATTTGGTCTCTATGGTGGTCTTTGGGGTGTCCTCGTGATCTGAGCATAACAGTACATTTTCTTTATCCACTTCTGTTGAGTGACATCTATCTGGGGTGTTTCCAAGTTCTGACTATTATGAATAGAGCAATAATAAACCTGGTTTAAGTGTCTTTGGGGAAGAATGAAGAGTCCATTGGGTATATGCTCAAGAGTAGTATAGCTGGATCTTGAGGTATATTAATTCCCAACCTCCTGAGGAACCACCACACTGATTTCTGTAGTGGTATATGAGTTTGCACTCTCACCAGCAATATGTGAGCGTCTTACTCTAAATCCTCACCACCATGAGCAGGACAGTTTGTATAATTGGAGCTTGCTTAAAATTTCAGAGGTTAGTCCATTATCATCATGGCAAGCAGGCATGGTTCTAGAGTAGTAGATAAGAGATATATTCTGATCCAAAATCAGAGAGATTGGGCCTGACACTGGCTTCTGAAACCTCAAAGCCCACCCCAGTGACACACTTCTTCCAACAAGGCCACACCTCCTAATATTTCTCAAAGAGTGCCACTGACACTCAATATATATGAGTCTATGAGAACCATTCTTACTCAAAATACCACATTCCACTCCTTGGCCCCATATGTTTATAGCCATATGATAATGTGAATGAATTTAGTCCAACTTCAAAAATCCTTCCAGTCTATTAATCTCAAAATTGTTTAAAAGTCCAAAGTCTTTTCTAAGACACATAGCAATCTCTTAGCTGCAATCCTCTGTAAAATCAAAAAGTCGATCATATGCTCCCAACAATATAATAAGCAAATAATACAAGGGAGCATAGTGAAGAAATACTGAACCAAAGCAATATCAAACCCCAGCAAAGAAACTCCAAATTCTGCAACTCCATGTCTGATGTCAAAGGGCTCTTCAGATCTCCGATTCCTTTCAGCTTTGTGGACAACAAACCTCTCTCTTGTAGACGAATTTCTAAACAGTCTTTTAAATAAGAAACATAGAGCCAAATACAGGGATAATAGCCAAAGGGAAAAAAAATAACAAATAGCCTCGACTAGCCTTAGTTTACCACCACGCTGTAGCTTCCCCAGAAAGAGCTTCTTCCTGTCTAACCTGAGATTTTATTGCCTTCCTGTTCTGCCTTCTCATTGGCTCTAAGCCCAGCCATATCACTTCCTTGTCATTACCTGTCTATACAGACCTCCAGGTCTCTATGGTTGGTACTGTGATTAAAGACATGTGTCACGATGCTTGGCTATGTCCTTGACCACACAGAGACTCTGCCTACCATGTGATCGGATTAAGGGCATATGCTACCACCACCTGACTTCTGTTTATGACTCACTATGACCTCTGATCTCCAGGTA
>CABHPQ010055183.1:0-24130 GCA_902168405.1 Peromyscus aztecus
CGCCCTTTCCTAGGCCTGCTCAGACCAGCTCCTTACACTCTCAGAAGGTTCGTGTCCTGGAACCATTCATTCACCCAGCCTGTGGTTCGTAAGTAAGAAACACTTACTGCGAAGTCACAGCCGGTGCTCTTCTTTATGTCGTCAACAGTCAGGCCTTCCCAGAGCTCAATCAGTGTCAGCCCGTTCTTCTTATCCACGTCAAACACACCCTGTGGGAAATCAAGAAAATGACAAGGACCATTTCCGTCGTGAAAACTGTCACACACAAAGAGATGGACTTTCAAGTTCCTAGAAGAGCGGTAAGGTCAAGGATCAAAGACTGAAAATCAACAATGAAAAAAAATGTCCACTATAACTATTATGAAAAATACCAACTCCTTAACCGGCCATTGGCTGGTGGCTACAGTTGGCATCTTCTAGCACTGTAATCAGTTTGGGGGTTGTTTGTTTATTGTTGTTTGTTTGTTTGAGATAGGGTTTCTCTGTGTAGTTTTGGTGCCTACCCTGGAGCTCACTCTGTAGACCAGGCTGACCTCGAACTCACAGAGATCCACCTGGTTCTGCCTCACGAGTGCTAGGATTAAAGGCATGCACCATCTCCGCCCGTTTGTTTGTTTGTTTGTTTTTAAGCTGTCTTACATTTGTTAACTCTAACACACTGGGTGAAAGGCCAGAGAGGTGACCAACGATCTGAAGAGGGAAAGGATTGAACAAAGTGGCAACGAGGCAGGGTGGAGTTGGAAAGAGAAAGGATGGAGATGATGGAGAAAGGCTGCTGGGAAAATGACTGTAGGAAACAAAAGAAGACACTATATACCCAGGAGTAATTATGAAATAAAAGTTTCCCTGGCCCTGAAAGCCCAGCCAACTCCACTAAGTAGCTACTCAAATCCTCAGTGGTTCAAGCTCTTCAACCTCTAAATTCCCAAGAAAACACATGGGTCTCAAGAGGAGAACATGAGAACCCATAGCCTTTTGGTGAGCAAATCAAATGGTAGTGGTAGCATTCCTAAGGCAGGAATGCTCACCCCTGCCTGAACAATCCATCCCAACGTCATGGCCACAGTACCAACTTGTCATGGTACCACCATGGCATCACTTGACTTCAGTAGAAGGGGTCTACAAAGCATTCACTAGAGCTTCCTACTTGAGAATTCTTCAGAAGTCTTCTCTGATGGTTTCTGGGACCTGCTTAGTTCTGGGGTACTTATTTCTTGGGGAAGACTGTCTACTGGTAAAAGAGCTTTCATTGTGAGACCCAACTGCTTCTCTGGGCCTTCAAATCCTGCTCTACAGATCTCTGTGCAGTAACATGGCCCTCTGCCAGCTCTCATAGGGAGTTCCCTTTCTCAGATTTAAAGGTTATGTTTCCCAGGTTTTCTTCCATGAATTTAACTTCAATTTGCCTATCATTTGTAGTCTTTGATCTTTATTTTTCAACTACCTTTCAAGTCAAACCCTAAACTGTCGTGTTTAAATACACCGTTAGCGAGTAGGTGACATCAGAGAAAGAGCACTGGCTTTTGAGCTGGCCTGTCACACAGCTCTGCTGCATAACAGCTAAGTGGCCTGGGGAGCCTGTCTTTGCCACCATGGTCAGAGAGCACAGGAATGCCTCCCTGAGGCTGTGGTGCCAGATACATACAGGAGAATAATACATTCTTGGGACCATGTCCGGGACACAGTATAGGCGTGTTATTATCCCTTAGCAGACTGCCTAAGCCAAGTCAAAGGCCTAAGAGAATTACTGGCTCCAGTCAGTTTATAGTTTTCTTCCAGAAGGAACATCACAGGACAAAGGGATGCTTACTTTGATAACATGGTTGATGTTACTGAAATGATGACTGAAATTTAAGAGGAATTAGGATTCATTTGGTAGTCTAAGGGGCAAACAAAAATTTGATAAAAATAGAGAGTAAAACCTAAAAGTTAAATTGTTAACTGCTAATCAAAAGTGATACTGAAACTACCTTGTCTTACAGATAAGTAAGTTAATTACTTTATCACCACCATAAAGGCTATATTATGAATCTGACAGTTAATTATAGCCAGGTGCTGATGGGGAAGCTATCTTTTATAACCTGATCCATACAACAGGAAACAATTCTAATTACTTTCAAAGGGCAACCTAATGGAATTCTCCTCGGTGCTGATTATGGAATTCTGGTTCCTTAACTGCCATTGCTTTTAATGGTATTACATCCTCATCCATTCATCCAGCAGCAGCATCTATGGAGCACTGCATCCTCATCCTCTCATCCAGCAGCAGCATCTATGGAGCACTGCATCCTCATCCTCTCATCCAGCAGCAGCATCTACGGAGCATTGCATCCTCATCCTCTCATCCAGCAGCAGCATCTACGGAGCACTGCATCCTCATCCTCTCATCCAGCAGCAGCATCTACGAAGCACTGCATCCGCATCCTCTGATCCAGCAGCAGCATCTACGGAGCACTGCATCCGCATCCTCTCATCCAGCAGCATCTATGGAGCACCGCATCTACTCATCCAGCATCTACAGAGCATCTGTTCTGTATGACTCATGGAGGTAAACAGGCAGCTTCCTTCCCTGAGATGCCAAAGATTCAGATTAGCTGCCTTGACTTTCCTTTCTCACTGTGTCACAAGTTCATGTTCTGATTGTGGCCACACGCTAAGGATTCTCAGTAGCTTATTCCAGTACTGACTTCTCCTTTGAACCCTAGATCCAAATCTCCCATTGTCTCTTTTCAAACACTCAGGAATGTAAAATTGAAGGTGTCAAACTAAACCTCTTTTTTTTTTTCCTGCCTTCCACTGCTCTTCCTCCTCCTGCGTTCTCGAGCTTTGCCAGGACACAGCAGCTCAGACATCCTCTCTTGCTAGAAAATGTAGGTCTCACCTGTCTTACCAGCTGTGCCCTACTCATCCAATGAGGCTGAGTCCCATCTCCTAAATCTCTCTAGACTATCTCTCTGGTTTGGGATTTGGGATCCTTTGTGTTTCTTACCTAGTCCATTGATGGGCCCTTTTAATTGGATTTGTCTCTTCTTCTCTGTCTTTTAGAAAAAACAAAAGTTACAGTGCTCTGACTAATGCAAAATGGTTTCCTAATTAATAAGAGAATTGCTGAAGGGCTCCCCATACCTCTCCTGATAAGAATCATATTTTCAGGAGAGCATCCACATCCTTCCCTGACCTGATCCCTCACTGTATTTTCTGCTGGAGTTCAGAATACAGCGGTACCCTTGCTCTAAGCTGTCCTGTTTGCAGGTTCTTGAACAGGCTGGGCTTTCTTCACCCCTCTGAGACTTCGCATTGGTTTCTCCTTTGCCTGTGATGTCCTCTTTGATTTTCTTTTCAATCATAAAACTCCCATTTGTCTTTCAAGACTCACTGTTCCACTTATCAGTTTTCTCAGCGGGATAAGTATGACGCCCCTATTTAATGAAATGACTGAGTCCAGATCAGTTACCACGCGAAGTGTTGTAGGAGCAGCACTGAGGGAAACAGGCAGAGGTTTGAGGTCATTTCAACACAGCTGTTAGTGCTAAGTTAGGCTAAGCGCGGGATTCAGGGAAGCACTCACAAGACATGCAGGCAGGGAGAAGAGATACTTGACAGAGAACCAGAAAGATGCATGCCTGAGACAAAAGACAAACAGGAAGCAGGGATAGATGGATGGATAGATGGATGGATTGCTGTGGGATGTTCTGTATGGCAAATATGTTAATAAATAAAACACTGATTGGCCAGTAGCCAGACAGGAAGTATAGGTGGGACTAACAGAGAGGAGAATTAAGGGAACAGTAAGGGAAGGAGGAGACTGCCTGAAGCTGCTGCCAGGACAAGCGAGATGAAAGGTAAGCCGCAAGTCACGTGGCAACTTATAAATTAATAGAAATGGGTTAATTTAAGATAGAAGAAGTAGATAACAAGAAGCCTGCCACGGCCATATAGTTTATAAGTAATATAAGAGTCTGTGTGTTTATTTTATAAGTGGGCTACATGACTGCTGGGCTTGGTGGGACCTGGAGAGAAGCTCTCCAGCTACATGGATGGACAGACAGATGGATGGACATACAGACGGATGGATAGACAGAACATTCCAGGGAGGGGTAAGGAATGTGCAGGCCCAGAAGCACATGGTCCAGGGGAGAATGCAACAGAGTTCCTGGCATTTTTAATACGGCTAAGGCAGGAGAGTCTTAAGTCAGAGAGACGTGCCTATAAAAGGTGGCACTTGGGAAATGCTGTGTACGATGCCATCCAAAAGCAGTCCTTAGTTACTGCTGGGTTACCATATGAGTTCCTAACATGGCATCCAGTGTGTGCCACACTGTGACTTCTCTGGAGTTCGTTTTTCTGGCTGCTGGAGATGCTGGATGCCTGCTGTCTCATCCTATGGGATGTGTCTTCTGATGAGTGACTGCAACCTCCCCCTCCTTTTTGTAAGTCACTGTTAGAAACCGTCTGGTTCAGAGAAGGTCCTCCAAAGAAAACTTTATTGAATGAATGAAACAACATGCAAGAACAGAGAAAGTAGGTATAGAAGGGGCTTGAAATGCCATTCAGCTTTATCACCCATAAAGGTTATGTCATAGGTATCAACATGCTAGAGTGAATGGTGCGGACAGTGGTCCACTATGAGGATGCGATCATTGTGCACTACGAGGATGAGACGCCCCTTTGTGATGCAGGTGGAAACTGTAGCTAGGCTTCGAGGATGGGTGGAAAGCAAGAGAGGAGAATGAGGAGTAGGAGACTCTGTAGGTAGGAGACCTGGAAAGCCAAGGGCAGGGCAGCAGGGAGAGGCTTACTGGGGTGGGGGAGGGTGGGGGGTGGGGATTGGGTTGGGGAACAACAGTGCTAGAAGACTCCTGGTCAGGGCTACCATTGTATTATAGAAATCAGGATTGAGGACGACTCTGTCTTAACTGCAAGGCAATGGTTCTTCTCAACAGGCCCTGTCCATAGTTTAGAGGAGACTCAAGAAATAACCATGACTTTGGGGCACTTGTTCTCCATACAGCACGTTTACGGAATTCCACACAATCTCAGGAACGCCCGACCAGGTGGAACCTGCCTTGAAAATGCAGCTTCTGGGAGTGTTGTATACTTAACCTACCATAGAGCATGCTTTAGGGTGTTTCTTCCCATCCTGTAAAGAAGGCTAGTGAGACAGACACTGTGAGATACTACCGCCATACAACGCTGGTCAAAAAAAGAAAGGCATCACTGAGAAGGGGGAAAACCTCAAACTGGCAATTCTGTCCTGTGGCTTCATCAAGAAAAACACCTTCCCCAATGACTTGCGGGAATCACGCCATTCCCAATTCCTAAGTTCAAATCTGGGACAGGAATCTGGCTGTGGACAGCTATCACAACTACTTCTCTGATACAAGAAGCTTTTAACTGTATAGTTGGCCAAAGTTTTCTATTTATGAAACAAAACACAGAGGCACAGAGGTGGTGGGTGCGTTCTGAAGTCCACTTCATAAAAAGATCGGAAACCATGTAAGAAGCAGAATGTTTGTCTTGACCCATCCTGGGTCTATACTGTACCTCATACCCAAGTAACTCAAACTCAATTGTGTGTGAATTTCCTAAAATCAAAACCCAAGAGTGTATTTGTGTGATTCTGGCAGACAAGAAAGAAAGAGAAGAAAGGTAAGTACATTCTGAACTTTATATAGATCACCCATCTTGACATCTTAAGAGTCCAAATTTAAGGCTCAATAAAGCTCTTCTCTGATTAGAGCAAACTGTGAAAGCTACCCAGGGTAAGAGTTCCCATTTGTGTGTGTAATTCCAGAGAGTTGCACATGAGCAAGTCTACATTTAGATACATTAATTTTCCCATTCCATAATTTTAGATGATACTTTTAAAAAAGCCTCAAATGTGTCTCTAAATAAAATAAGAAAGACGGCAGCTGATGTGAGTAGAATCAAAAGAGGAAGGTACTTTACCTTTTCTGTAATAATGCGGTTGACACACTGCTTTCCCGTCAGTGGTAATGTACACTTCTCCATGATTTTATGTGCATTTCCCTGTTTTAAAGAACAACAAGAAAACATCAACAACAGTGTTTAGGGAGCAATTCTTATTTAGAATTGGTGACTATAGGAAAACCAGGAACTATCAGAGACATCCACTTTTAAGCACAGACTATTTCCAAACTTTTGCACAGTCAAGCTCTCCTCTTTCTCAAGGCAGCTTCCATGCCTGGAATAACTTAGAGGACTCCTACAACTAACCAAATGCTTAAGAGAAGTCCTTAATTTATTGGGAAGTCCTGTTCCACATATGTGTACTCTCAAGCCTCAATTCCTGTACTACCTAATGTACAGTTCCAAGTCTCATATCCTCGTTTTTCTCTTCCAAAGAATGGCCCTCTTAAAAACATCTGTACTTATTTGCCAAGAGTAGGAAGTATGTATGGAAAATGAACCTGTAACCCAGCGTTCCTCTTCTAAAACACATTTAATATTATTTGTTAAAAAAGTAACAGATGCACAGAAAATAGCAATGCCTTGCTCCCCTTTTCAATAGGAAAACACCTCAATTTTCTTCTATATTTTCATGCATTTTCTCCTACATTTAAAGCATTATATTTAGCATGCCATTTATTCCTTGCTGTCAATTTTAAAGATTATCTACTGGTCTATTTTTGTGGAACATGAGCACCTAATTCTCTTACAAGTTCCATTTGCAGCCCCAAAGTCCCCATCATCATTTTCAGTCCTCCCAGTCACAATTTGTTGTTAATTTTAACCATCAGAACTAATTTTATTCTTACCTAATGCCCATGCAAACTAGACCACTGCTCAGCCAGGTGGACTCAGTATACTATGTTCACTCTCTCTTGTGACTTTTTCCCCTTGAGATTGAGCTGTAGTTTGCTCATAATAAAACACATGACCTGGCTTCAACGAAATTTTTCTTTTTGAGATTTTTTTTTTTTTTTTTTTAGCCACAGTGCCCTTTCTTTAAACATAAAACAAAAGAGGGATTGTGAACAAAAAACAGGTTTTACCCATTAACTCCCTTCCCTAGCCCCATCGTGACCCCAAATGTAGAAGTGGCTTCCCGGGTGCTTCTGTGGGGCCCAGCTGTGATATCAGCTCTGACCTCTCCCAGTTATGATTCAGCTCCCTTTTAGCTACGGAGCACTAGGAGCATAAATGAATGGGTTGAAGGCTGCCCTAGCACACTGAGGGTCTTTTCTTAAAAAACATCAAAATGTTTCAGCTTTCTTTTGGACCTAAACACACCAAATACAATGATGTCACCACCATCATCAGCCATCTGCCTATTTTGCCTGCTTAAACATCCATCTATGAATTAGTTTAGGTATCTCCCCACACTGGTATCAAACCAACCACATGTTCAGAGGCAATGAATTTCAGACATCAGGGTCTAATTATGATTTTACTCTTTGTAGTAACTTGTCAACTTTGCAATGCACCTGTAATTAAGAAGGCTTCAGTACATGCAAGTCAGTGCAAGGCATAAACGGTATTCTAAAGTTTCTGAATGGATGAACATATGAATGAATGAGTGAATGAATGAATGAATGAATGAATGGGGATGGACAACTTTTATAAATCTTGGATGGGTTGTTTTTTAAAAGACAAATTCTATAAGCTTAACTTAGTCAAAACTAGTGTTGACTATAGATTAAGTAGCTAGATATTACACCTTCAAGACTAAGTTGTTTCTAGATCTTGCTATGTAAGAAAATTTACAGATGTAGAATGAGAACTTCGTCCTCACGTCTCTTCTACTATCGCCTCCCTTGTGAGAGTTCACATTCTGCATATCACGGAAGCTAAATTTAACAGCTGAAATTAATGATGAACATTGAACTTCTATAGTTGTCAGGTTTTCTTACATTTAATATAGCTCAAATAAGACATGTCACAATGAATCCCAAGCCTGACTTCAAACGAAGTGAATAGTTTGTAGGCTTCTGAGGAACACATCCTTCAGGGAGCTCTCACTTTGTTCTCATTATTTGAGAAAGAGCTGCATTTGGTGTGAAGGCCGCCTCATGGATTGTAATGAACAAGCAACCCTGTTTTAGAGGAATTGATGAATTTTAACTGACAACATTATTGGTGCCCTACCAACAGAGACCTTTCATATACTATTTTCTGCATAAATAATATAACATAGATAGGAAAGGTGTGGACTGCTCACCAAAGAACTTTTGTACAAAGCCTGGACCTTCTCACATTATCTGTGTGAGATCAGTGTGTCCATACTTTCTTACCCACCTTACTTCACAGTATTATTAGATTTAAACTAAATATAGCCATCCAGCACTTAGTAAGAATATAAATGTTAACTGCAATTGCTTATACAACTTAAAAATTAAAATTCATATAATCTACCAATAAATTATTTATGAGCTTCTAAGTCCCTACATGAAGTCTGACATAGAAATAAGCCAAAAAAAATGGCCTAAATTAATTTCCTGAGACCCACAGGAAAAGCAGTACATATTTGGAGACAAACCATAAGGCTCGCCTAGGAAACCAGCCGCTGGTGTATTTGTGCAGTTAGAACAACATAGCTAGATGAATCCATTCACATTTAGCTCCAAGACATAGCAGAGATCAAGAAGAGAGCAAAAACAAAATGCAGAAAGATGAAACAATGTCACAGTTGCAGTGCAACAATAGGTTAGCTCTCCAGACAGACTGTGACTGACTCCCACTTTAGCACGGTTTCCTAAGCACGCTGGGCTGAGCATCGGTGCAGCATGACAGCTCCATACACTAGTGATTCACAGAGCAGGAACAATTGCTGATTTTGAACGCTTAAAAATAAGTTCTAATAAAGACTGTCACTATAGTATGACAGCATCCAAAACACTAGAGAAGTCCGAAGACCAGGACTCTCATTTAATAGGGACCTGAAGGCATTTATTTGGACTTTTAATCTCTCTGGGTTGTTAATCTCCTATTGCCTTGATCTGCTTTCTCGATCATGACAATAACTAACTGAAATGTTGAAGGTGTACTGAACCAGGAGGGGTTAAATGGATGCTTAAAAATAAAAACAGGGTTTGGGCATGCATCCTCATCATTCTGCTTCTTTTTCATGTTCTCCAAAAGGCAGACGCATGGATACAATGCATAAGAGTTAAAACGTCTGGAGCTAGATGAGTGGTCCACGCGTGCAGACCCAATCAATGTCTCAGGAAGTTGAAGCAAGAGGGTCACTGGAGCAAGGAATTCAGCACTGACCTGAACAACTCAGCAGGCCTCCAAATAATGGTTTTGGTTAATCCTGAGGGCTCCTGATTTCACTGCACTTCTTTACTAATTCCCAACCTTATTGCTTCCAACCATTTCCCTGACAGCTTTCTCCTCTTCCATACCTTAGGTACTTCACAACATTGTTTTTCAATGACTTGGGCCTCAGAACTTTCCAGTACTTGCTTCCCTGTGAGCTCTGAAATTCTTTAGATCTCTACATGACATCCAAGAACTACATTTTGCAGTAATGAACAACTCTGGTTAAACAATAATATCTCCTGCTGTCATAACAGTACATTTCAGGGCATCAAAATGCACTTAATCTCATGGAACCAGCTCTTTTGGCATACAGCAGAATGTTCTAGGAACTGGTCATTCCCATGCCACCAGCTACCGGGAAAATGAACCAAATTACATCCCATCACCTCAGACTCAAATGACCATAGCCTTTCTAGTTTTAAAACAACTTCTCCAATATCCCTTCCATAGTGTCCACTCCAGGGTCCCAGGGCACTCCCAGTACGATGGCCCTCTTTGATGCTCTGTGCCTCCTTCTCCCCACTACCCATGGTGTTCATCTCCTATCAATTCCTAATAGCTTCTCAGCGTGCTCAAAGCTAAAACCATTCATCTCTGCATCTACAGGAACGAGAGGAACACTAAGTGAACCACAGTGACCAATATACGCTGCCTGGATATTACAATCTGATTCAGAGAACTCTGACAGAATTGGAGCTATCAAATACCATGTGGCTAAGTACCTGTGGACTGCCTGGGGTGTCTTTCTGGCTCTCAGAAGTACACTTGCACGCACAGTCCCAGTATCTCTGAGCTCAACAGAAGTTCATCTAACAGAAGCACTTGAAAGGGGATCACAAGGTTTGGGGATAGGAGGGCAAAAGGGGCGGAGCAAAGGCACATCAGGCCTAGAGTATGAAACAGAACTTCAAAAGGAGAAATGAAGCTAGTCTCTGTGCCTTCCACTTGCTTCTTCCTAGCCGCCAAAGCTTGTCATAAATCTACCACAGAGGCTGAACTCTGCGTTCCATATTTAATATTAGAAATTAAATATTCTCCGATATTTAGTTTTTAGTACACGGTATCGCAGAAGCCTGTTTGTCAGCATGCAGTGCCTTCTCCCTGGTCACCCCTCACCGTAATGATGAAAGCAAGTAAATAATTTTCTACATGCACATGCACCTCCTTGGGGAATGCTGTGCTTGTTACCAATTACATGACTGTCAGGTCACGAGGATGAGCGATGTGGGGCATGATAAAAATGGATTGCTAAACAGGGTACCACGCCAGGATGAACTTGCTCTCACCGAGTTTATCCTCATGGGGCCTTTTGGCCTTTCCCTGTACCTGCTCAGTGGGTCCTAACAGTTTGCAGGGCACTGGTGGAGACTCTCAGTTGGCAGAGAACTGCTGCTGCTGCTATGACCCATCTTTATACAGAGATGCAGTAACCGTTTGTGGCCACAGGGATACTCTCAAAGGAGGGAGTAGCCGACTGAGACGGTGGATATGGCAAGCCGTTTCCCTGTGTTCTTAAAAAAAAAAAATAAATAAAGATGCTCTGTCTTTACATGTTTACAGTAAATGTTAAGTGCAACTGAAGTGCTTTGCCCCGGCCCCTGCCCCCAGTTACAGCCCTGGGAATAGATTTCAGCACACAGTCCTGAAAATGAAGCAATTGGTACACGCTGCTAGCTGTGATGACGTTATCAGAAAAGTTTCTCAAGGGCAAAGGAGATTTAGGAGAAGGCTACACAGATTCTGGGCTTGGTCTCACGCTCGAACTCCAATCGACTTTTACTGGCATATTCTGTTTCTATGGAATATGGTTTGTCTATCTGTGGAAGGGAAATAATAAGGTCTTCAGTAATGAAATGGAAACAATAAACATCAGCCACAGGGAAGGCTTAAGAGAGCTCTACGTGCTCAAAGCATCATGATCTGAAGCACCAATCCAGCAAGAATTTGTCAAGCTTGACTAATATTTTTTACATTCTAACAGAATGGCACCATTGTGTCCCATGCTCGTAGCATGTGGAGTCCTTGCTCTTATGGAGCCTCTCACCTTCTACTGCAGAGGTGTAGGAAGGTCTGCAGAAGAAAGACGTCCAGAAAAAGCCTGTCTGGTACCTTGAGCCTGAATGAAGTGTGGGAGTGAGCTGTGAAGGTTATCTAGGGGAAAACATTCAAAACACAGAGAATACTAAGTGCAAAGGCCTTGAGGCAGGATTCTGCTTGAAATGTTCCAGACCTTCCAGAAGGGAGTACAGTTGGAGTTAAGAGAGAGAGAGAATGGTAGCAGTGGGGGAGGAGGGTGGAGTCAAACCGTGTACGGCTAAGAGACAACAGTAAGAAACCAAAGTCTTGAGTCTAAGAGAGATGGAAAGTTACTGGAGGGTTTGGACTGAGAAAGAGGTGGCATGGCTGTGTGTGTGTGTGTGTGTGTGTGTGTGTGTGTGTGTGTGTGTGTGTATGTGTGTGTGTAATATATATATATAATATTATAATATATTATATTGTTATAATGTAATATATGTAATATATATTATAATATAGTGTATATTTAAAGCCACTGTGTGCCTGCTCCCACCTAACCCTTCCACCTTTGCTCTCTGACAAGGACATATTTAATCCCTTGACAAACATTGTCCTGGTCTCACACTGTCCTAATGTCCCTTCTATTATAACACTGAGGTCCCTGTCAAACTCTGCCCCAGCCATCAGGTGTCCTTGGAAATGCTCCATGGGAAGAAGTTTGTTGTTGCCCCTCAAAATGAACTTTCCACTCAGCTGTGCAGCCCATCTTCTAGCCTTCTATCATAAATATAGAAGCAGACTAAGCTTTCTGAAGGAAGAACCACCTCTCTTCCTTTTTATTTCCTCAGTCCCTATCATTAGTGCCCACCACGTAGTAGTCCCTGATAAAGACTTGATGCCTGCATAAACAGGCGACCCAACACATCCACATAAGGCTTTCCTACCAAATTTCAAGGCCAAAACATCAAAGAACATTCCTTTGGCCATTCATAGAAAATGGTAGACACGCTACCCTCAGACCCATCAAGTCTTATCCCATTCACCCAGAACTCTGTACAGGCGGTTGTAAAGCCAAAAGTAAGACCAAAAGGGTGAGGCAGGGGAATAGGATCACTCAAGGACAGGAGCCACACCATGGAGCAGAACTGAAATCCTAGAAACGAAGATGAGGCAGGGGACTTGGGGGGCAGGGCAGCTGGTTGTGAAAAGCAGGCAGACTGAGGTAACCCAGGCAGTGTTGACTGTATCAAGATGTTAAAGAGGAACTCCTTGGTCCATGTACTTGATTACAAGGAGGGTCTCAAGCAGCTGGAGGACCTTTTGGACACTTCACCAGGGACCTAAATATGGGTAGGGAAAGGAAAATACAGAGCAAGGAGATTGTGGAGCACTACAGATCCACGTTTATGGAGATGGGGTGCAAGCTGAAAGGCACCATGGTGATGGTTCAGGCAGGGGTGAGGACCACGATGATGGTTCAGGTAGGGGTGAAGACCATGGTGACAGTTCAAATAGGGGTGGAGAGGTCAGCATTTCTCTAGCTGAGGCAGAAAGAGGATGAGACTGTTTAAGGGAAAGGGAGACAATTTCATTTGGGAGCATGTTGTAGCTGAGGTGGCTCGGGAACACCCAGGGAGCATCCTCTAACAGGAATTAGAAATACAATTCTAGAGCTCACCAGAGAATTCCAGTTAGAGACAAAGACTTTTGGGAACCACTGGGTGAAATACAATGGTTGGTACAAAAAAAATGTTTTAAATAATACCCAAGAATAGCATAGGAGATCTAAGGCTCAGAGGACCAGAGATAGAGCTCCATGTCTTGCTGGGAACTCACAAAGGAGAAGGAAGACCAGACATCTGTGGGCCCAAGGCGGCAGAGTAGCAATGTAACTCAGCCCAACTTTTAAGGCCTTTAGCAAATAGACAGAATGAAGACAAGGGCAGCATATCATAACTGGATTTATCTTTAAAATTATAACTTAAACATCCCAGAAATCATAAATGTTCAAGTAGCCCTGAGCCCAGCCTAGTGGCATACAGGAGAGATTATCAAATGCCATCTGCCGCTGGGGTACTAAGTATCTAGTGAGGAAAGATCATAACACAGAATCCGAGGAAATGAAAACGGAGAGATTGCTTCCTCCGGTTTTCTTTCAAGGTCTTGATGGCTTTCTCACCAGAGCAAAAGGAGCTATGGCCAGGGAAACGGGATGCCAAGGAGTTTCTCTAAAACCTGAAAAGACAAATCTGGGTCTGTGAGACCGTCTGTGAGAGTGAGATGGACACAGGCTGGTACAGATGGAATCAAACTCGCAGCCCCGCCACTTTCCTACAGTTGCTTGTCTACATTCTGGACTTACTCAGAGGGTCTCTGAAAAAGTGAGACTAAGTCTGTGCAATGTTAGGCACACCTCCAGCTGCTAAGGTCCAAACTCTTCCTGCTTCCCTTTCCAGTTGTAAGAGGCAGAGGAAGAACTAGGTCCAAAGATGAAAAGAAGAAAGGTGTGCATGTAAGGAATTCTCCACAAGCTAATCTTTTAAAAAATATTATACTTTCAAAAATGAAGAAAGATGGATGGACAACACAAAAGCACTAGCTATACAGTGAGATGCCATTATGTCTCAGCCTCAACCAAAACCACATTCCAGTCTGGTGCTTGCACCCGCTGTTGGCTCCAGAAATTGCCAGAGGGGCAAGGAGCCACTCGGGAGCAGCACCAGCAGGCAGCCAGTTTCGAAAAGTTTCCTTTGTTCTCATTAAAACAATAGAAACATGCTTTGAAGGTCAGCCAATGCACCTGTAATCCTACAGGTGAGTAAGTAAGAGAAGAGATTAAAATCTGGTGGGCAGGTCCAGACACTTGCGGAAACAAAAGTACCACTCAGGAATATGAGATTACGTTTCTCTCTTGTGTTGGAATCCCTTTGTGAGCTCTGCACCCTGAATCGATAAACCGGTGCATGGGGCTTAGTTCACTTGGCTGCCTGTGTGTTATATAATATAGCAAGTGCCAGGCAGGCCTGAAAGGACAGGTGGCTGACTGGAGGGGCTATCAGGGATGGGAAACCATTGTAGAATATTATTTTAAGATGTGTTACTTTTGTTTATGCTGCATTTGTTTAACTCTGTGAACCTGTGTTACTGTGCCTGTCTAAAACACCTGATGGTCTAATAAAGAGCTGAACGGCCAATAGCAAGGCAGGAGAAAGGATAGGTGGGGCTGACAGGCAGAAAGAATATATAGAGGGGGAAATCTGGGAGGGGAGGAAGCAGCCAGAGAAGGAGGAGGACTCCAGGGGTCAGCCACCCAGCAACATAGCAAACCACAGACAGAGTAAGAGTAAGAGTTACAGAAGTAAGAGAATGGAAAAAGCTCAGAAGCAAAAGGTAGCCGGGATAATTTAAGTTAAGGAAAGCTGGCAAGAAACAGGCCAAGCTAAGGCTGGACATTTATAATTAAGAATAAGCCTCTGTGTGTGATTTATTTGGAAGCTGGGTGGCAGGCCCCCCAAAAGAACAAAAACAACCAACAGGAAACCCCTACCTGTCCCTTTCCAGCCTTTACCCAAGTAAAGAATTCAGGGAGGAAGTGGTTAGGTTCACATAGTGCCATTCACAGTGAGTTCAGAGTAGCAGCCCCAAGAAGAATCATACATCCTAGGGCCACAGGTGAAATGTGAGGACAGGTGTTCTATTGATTAGTATTTGGAAGTTATCTGTTATGTGTGAAGAGTCCTTTATATTTATTTTAATCACACCTGTGTATGGTGGTCATGCCTGTAGTCCCAATACTCTGAGGCAGGAGGAACTCCACGAGTTTGAGGTTAACTTTGGCTACAGGGTGAGTTCCAGGCAAGCCTGAACTACAGAATGAAACTGTCTAACAAATCAACCCCTTCCTCCAATTGTTGGAAAGAAAAATTAATCACAAATAGATTTTTCTGTTGCTTTGTTCAAATGAAAGTATCTGTGGCAAACACTCCAATTCGAGTGTGAAACAACCCCATGTCTCACTGAGAACAGAAGAAAGGAGGAAGGGAGAGCATGTGATCTTGCATCTGCGGCAAGCTTTCACAGGGATTCAGTCAGCCACAAGTTTGAAGTACCTTTTATTCTCCTCCATCAGAAATTCCAGCTGAGGAGAAGAAAAGACTTCGGTGAAGAAAAAAAGAGAGAGAAAGAGAGAGAGAGAGTGAATTTGTTAAGCACAGGCCTAATGTTTTGAAAATGAATACACAAAAATAATCCAAAACAAGCCAGACTCCATTGCCTATGCGTCAACATTAAAGTAACAACCAAAGGGAAGCTGGATGGAATTTCCTCCAAATAGACATTACAGGGAGACTTAGAAGCTTGGTGTTCTTCCGCCTCTGGAATGAACATTTTGGATGCCGTGCAAAGGTGACTCACAGCAGTCACCTGTGTTGGTTCCCTTCCTGTTATTGCACGTTCACACCCCACTGCTCCCACCGTTTACCTAAACAACCCATGCAAATCTATTCTTAGGGCGGTTTCCACGAGGGCAGCATTCACAGCAGCACGCGGCACCAAGAGAACTCCCCCGGCCAGCAAGTGAAGGGCAAATCTAGCCCCAATGCTCTTACATGGGGGTGCATCGCTAAATGAAACCAGGCGTGCACACCAACCACCGTGTCACTCAGATTAGTGAGGAACAGAGCACCCGACACCACCTTCACAAATCATCAGAGATCAATGGGTTCTGGACAGCAAGGACATTAAGAAGTAAGCAAGTTATAATAGTGGCTCCATTTGTTAGAAGACTGGGCTCTGCAGTGAAGGACTTGAAGCAAGTGACTTTACCACTCCAAAGCTCTGCTTCCAGAACCAATGGGTAAAGATGCTTGATTTCAAGGTTCACAGCCTGAGCTTCATCACCAGAACCTGAACCAACTCCTGCCAAGTTGTCCTGTGACCTCTACACACATGTTGTGGCAAGTGGAGGCAGGGGTGCATGCATGTATACACAAACACACAACGGATCAGAAGATAAATAAATGTAATAAAAAAATAAATAAGAGACCTGTTATCCACCTCATGGGCATGCACACACACAAACACACAAAAATGGCTGGCATGCAGTGAAGGCTCACTAAATGTTAGCTGATTCTATTTATTATAGGATGAAAGGGGGTGGGAGACTGAAAATGAGCTCCCTTAGATCGGTGGTTTTAG
This sequence comes from Peromyscus aztecus, assembly GCA_902168405.1. Lineage (NCBI taxonomy): Eukaryota > Metazoa > Chordata > Mammalia > Rodentia > Cricetidae > Peromyscus > Peromyscus aztecus. The sequence goes on from CABHPQ010055183.1 coordinate 16,498, forward strand.
CTTACGTGGGGGTCACTGCCAAATCCAAGCTGTGATCACCTAGCATCTAGTCGGCACTCCATAACTCTGTGGTAATTTGTCAAAAACAATGCTGTTCAGAACGAGAACATTTGCTATCACCACAGCACAGCCATCATTCTCTCATACATTCTGAAAAGGACGCCACCACCTTGGTAAGGCCAGACTGTCCAGCTGAAAAGAACTGCTGTTAAAACCCGACATGCTATCGGGCTTTTCATTCAAACACAGTGGAGCCCGAAACTATAATCACCTTAAATCAGGAGCCAACACATCTGCCCCAACACCTTTCCACTGACTTCAGAGACAGGAAAGCCTTTACGTCAGATGCGCACGAGAAACAAGTGTTCCAAGAACACCCTGATACCTGGAGGCCCTTGAAGTTGAACAAGCATCTGGCCAGGTAGGAAATTACTACCTCTCTGTGTTCCTTCCCACTGAAACCTAAGTGCCATCCCCTTCAGTAAGCCAGAGGAAACTGAAAAGCACAGTCACATGACAGAGCACAGTGGTGCTCAATGGCCTGTGAGTTTTCAGAACTGCGAGGAAAGAGCACGTTACCTTTGCAGAGTGCTCCATGGTGACCACCACTTTGGTCTTGGAACTGGACACTAAATCCATAGCTCCTCCCATTCCTTTCACCATTTTCCCCTGCAAAACAGAAACAGGAAATGAGTAGTCACGTCACCGTTCACTTCCGTCACAAGAGGAAGTATACCGTTAACTTCTCGGAACAAGCCACTGTGGGAAACCCTTCCTGACCATCACTACTCAGTCCTTGAAGCTTTGGAACCTAAAATCTGTGATTCTGTTAGCCTGTGGTTGAAGGATGAAGTTCAGAATAATTTTTAAAATATCTTTATTATTGTCGTTATTGTTAATTGTGTGCATGGGTGTGAATGACGCAGAGGTAAACATGACATGGTATGTATGCGAAAGTTAAAGAACAACTCTCTTAAGCATGTTCTCTCCCTTCCACCTTTTGATGGGTTCTCAGGATCAAACTCAGCCCACCAGGCTTGTGCAGCAGGCACTTAACCTGCTGGGTCAACTCACCAGCCCCCAGGATGGATATTATAACCGCATTTAACTACCAAGTGCTACCAATACAATTTTGTGGACAATTTATTAGTAATAAGACAATCGGTGAATAAGAAACTAATGTAAGAACCTTTGTAGAATTCTTGCAAAAATATTTGATCGACGCCTGACACCTATGCCCTCCATTTCTTTCTTTTAAACAAGCAGTTGCTATTACTGATTTTTTTTCCATTACAGACACTTTCTAAAGCACATCTGGGTTTCCCATAGATTCACATTAGTAGGCTGAGGCACTGAAGACACTCTCTAGTAGTGACTAATCACGAAGGTGGTTCTGTCTGTCTATCTTTCCAGCTCTGGGCTTTCATCTTGAGCTTGGAAAAGAGAGAGAGAGAACAAAAGGAAAAACGCATTTCCAGTCAAGCAAAAGCAGAAACTAGAAGCTGCATTCAGAACCATCCTGCCATCGCCCATCTATCCCTCCCCACCCCTTCAGCTCCATTCATTATTCATTTATCAACCGCCTTCTCTGTGCCATGCACAGGCAAAGATTCCCACTGCCTGCTCTGTCTCCTGGATACAGAGTTTTGGAAAACACAGGTGTTTCCAAAGATGATGAAATAAATCCTCCCACGGCTCAGTGAAGATATGACTTCTAATGTGGAAACGTTTTATTTATTTATTTTTAAGCTCAGTCCTGTTGCTCATTTGTCAGTAAATACTCTCCAATCATCTCAGAGCTCTAAGGAGATTAAGATGGGCACCTGGATTTAAAATAGGACCTCAAATCCAGGACTTGCGAGACATCTCCGAGGTAAACAGCACGATGCCAGCATGAGTTAGATGAACAGCGCGTAGGAAAGGAGGAAGTGGCTGGGCGCTTTGTGGCTTAGAGCCTGCCACCAAAGAGATGGGGAGCAGCTGGCAACAGTAGAGGGGAGAGGTGTGTGGAGGACGCAGGATCAGGTGGCTTCAGACAGGGAAGTTGGAAACAATGCAAAATAGCCATGTGGAAATGTGCAATTTTAACTTCTCCAATCAATGCTGTGACCCTTCGTCAGGTGGAACTTTAACAGATTGGCCATCAGGTCATCACATTTCCACAGAAAAGACCAATGTCCTTACAGCTCAATAAATATGGGAAAGCCATACACAGAAAACAGAAAACCAGAAATCAAGTTAATGTGCTATAAATTCCTTGAATTTAAAAAAAAAAAATCCTGGCTTAGAGCACACCACAGGCAAATTTTGAGACACGATGATTACAAAGATTTAAAAACTTATGACAGCCTCTAACAGGAAGCTTGCCCAATTTAACTAAATCTAATGTACATATTTGAAATCACTTCAATTAGTTAAAGACTTACAGAGAACCTCCTGAGTACAAACTACAGAGCTGGCAGACACATCGCATCTTAAACAATTCTAGAAAAGCCACCTGTTTGCTTCTATTAAAAAAGAGCCGGGGCTGGAGAGATGACTCAGAGGTTAAGAGTACTGACTGATCTTCCAGAGGTCCTGAGTTCAATTCTCAGCAACCACACGGTGGCTCACAATCATCTGTAATGAGATCTGGCGCCCTCTTCTGGCCTGCAGCCATATATGCAGGCAGAGCACTCTATACATAATAAATAAAATAAAACTTTAAAAAAAAAAAGAGCCCTCTCTCCACTCACTCACTGTACATGAAGTCCTGCATTGCTCAGCTCAGTGATCTGATGTTCTCCAGCCCCCAAAGCACAGGCTGGAAATTTCACAACACCATTCTTTTTTTTTTTAATTAAGAAATTTTTTATTCATTTTACATACCAATCATAGATCCCCCTCTTCCCTCCCTCCACCCCTCCAGCCTTCCCCCTCCAACCCACCCCCTCAGTCCCTCCTATAAGAAGGTGAGGCCTCCCATGAGGAGTCAGAGGAGCCTGGTACACCCAGCACCATTCTTTACACTGAAACGTCTGCTTCCAAAAGTGAAAAAAATGCACAAGACTGAAACAGAACACCTGCATCTATTCTGTTAACCTCTGTGTGACACTGGCAAAATAGCAAACCTCTCGGAACTTCAGTTGAGTACTTTTGGATGCCTAAAATACGACTGTTTATCTCTGCCATAGAGCTGTGGTAAACCCTGCATGAGACAATGTATGCGAGTGTATGGTAAATAAAGTTTACAAAGGTACTCATGTAGATCTTCAGTCAATTCAACTTGTTGAGTACCTAGTGTAAGCTTGATACTACTCTAGAAATCTTCAAAAACAGGAGCCTTTTCTTTGAAATGCTCATTGTCTAGTTAGAGAAGAGTAACCACGAGTCATTTTTAAAAAAGCTCTAGACGAACAGCAAGCTTTCTTTCTCTGTAAGTGGCATTCCCCACGTCTCCCTCATCCCCAGGACGCAGCTCAGTGGCCTTTCGCTTTGTCCTGTCCGTGTGTGATTCTATCATTACAGGGGTTTCCAGCTTTGTCCTTCCCGCCCTCCTGACTCCTTTCCCCCTAAACCATAAATAACTGGATGAGGGAATTAAAGGAGCACAGACATGTTCACGTCGGCGCAGAACATGGAGGGTGCACCTGGTGAGTGTGCCTGGAGAAGGGATGGAAAGAAGGGGCAGCAACATTCTTACCAAGAGGAGATTTCAGTACACTTATTCACCAGCTGAGGAAAGTAATACTGAAAAACAGAAGAGCAGTGCTCTCAAAGCAAAGTGTTTCCAGTAGTAGCAGTAAAATGTTCAGGTATCTGCTTTTCTTCCCTTTTAGTATGCTCAACACATTGTAAAAGGAAAATAGAATGTTTCCTACCATCGAAACTCCCCAAAGACTTCTGAAACAGAATCAATTACTGAAGGAAGACAAGCGATTCTATCTAGACTGGCACACGAGAAAGAAAAACAGTTATCTAAGGCATACTCATCGTTCCCTTTTAACCCGGCTTATCAGCCTTCATTTGAGACCCAACCACTTGCATTTCCCAGCTCTGCTGCAGTTAAGAGAAGCAGTGAGCCTGTATTCCAGACAATGGAAAAGAAGAAAGGTGATATCGGGGACTTCTAGGTGCTGGCCCATAACAATCACTGTATGCATTCTTCATGTTCTTTCCCCTTCTGCGGTATGGACATAGAAAGGCAATGTGACAGAATATGGATGAGCTCTCTTCATCCCGGGCCCTTGCATGACTGTGTACAACAAAGTCCACTTACTCAGAACCCCATTCCACTATTCAACAGCCAAGGAAAAGCAAATGTTTTGGGTGCCAAATCACTGGAACTGGAAGACTTATTTGACACAGCAGCTAGTTAGTATCACTAATTCAATGAAGTGGTGACCAAGTTATGTCAAATGGATAGCAACGAACACAAGGTAGATTGACAGTTAATTATATAATGGGGCAAATGCAAGGGGATTAGCAAGGCTCTTCAGAGGCAAGAGGAAGATGACTCTTCCAGACACTATGCTGGGTACCATAATTCACTGCTCCATCCAAAAGTCCGGCACATATTCTTAAGAAGGCACAATATTCTTTCTCTGTGAGTGAGTGAGTGAGTGAGTGAGTGAGTGAGTGAATAGAATGGATTTGTTAAGAGAACAGCTGAAAAGGAATATAGGTTCCACTTCCACACTCATCTTCCTCCACCAACTCAATATCCTATTCAACATGCAAAACAAAAAGCTGAAAAAAACAAGGGAATTAAGGCACTAAAAATATAGTTTTAAATAACTCATGAGAGAAAGTTGACACTTGCAGAAAAATAGGCCTGTAATGAAGAAGAGGTTTGGGGCATGAGTTGAGCATTGGGCAGAGTGACACCAAGCACAGCCTCTTTAAAACTCTCATCAGCAAACGCATATTTCTTGAATGGTGAACTTTAGATCTGTAATGTATCCCATCTAGCATAATGGGGAGATGATTGCTGGATGTTCAGCTTATAGCCATCTCATCATTTTTTCATTTAAAGGCTGACCCTGATATCAAGCATGAAAAGAATGAAATAAAATGAGCTAGAAGTGTGGTATTCTGCATTACGACAGAGTCACACAACACTTCTAAAATGATAATGTTCCAACTATGATCCTTAATCCCTAACTGTTCACCCAGGATCTGTTATACAAGTACCATAGCAGAAATCAGAAATAAAAGACCATTATTTGCCTCTGTGTGTTTACTTGGGTCTGAGTGGCTGCAGACTGGGTGGGACACAGGAAAACTTTCAGCTACAATTATTATTTTCAATAAAAATCCAGGAGATAGACTTTAATTATAAATCAATATTTTCAATGTATTTCATCTGCTTTGTTTTTATTTACTAATGCTAGAATTTTTTTAAAAAGTAAAACTATTAAGGTATTAACATTAAAAGTGTTAATGCATCAAACTACAAATATTAAGCTACATGCAAAAAGAAAAATAATAAACCAAGCTCTGAACATGATCATATAATTTTTGATGATTTTTGCAAGGAGTTTGAGTAATTTGGAGAGTACTGCAAAATATGCTTTAAATAAAATAAAAAAAAAACATGCTGAAAATTATTCATGACACCATCTTTTTCATTAGGCCAGAAATAGCAACGGATCAGTTCTAGATTTGTTACTTTTCAGTATTCTGGTCTGAAGTGAGAAACCATTGAATCATATATAGAAACCATTTATAGCATTTTTAAGTGGCAGCGTGTGCCGCAGTAGGAAATGTGAACTCCCTGGAAGTCCAAGGGAAGGATGGCTGTGGGGCGATTTATTAATAAAACTGGCACTTGCTGCTCAATATTAAACACCAGAACAAGAAGTACCCACCTCAATCCAAATATAAGCCTCTTTATTTCTGTCTTCCCCCATTATTAAACAATGCTCAAGGGAAGAAAAGTTCTCCTTCGCGTGCTCCCAGCTAAACAGTAGGAGATGGGCAAACTTAGATGATTAAATAATAACATTTGTTGAAACACAAAGAAAGCAGGTTATCACTGCTTTTCTTTACGGACGATGAGGATTTTCAGTTTGCCTTAGTTGACAACGCAGTTACGGCAGAGTGCTTTCCTCCTTGCATTAGAGTTTTCAAAACCCTAGAAAGACAGCAACTCTCCTTTCACAGATTTCCTTCTATTTCCCAGGACAGGTGAATTGATCATGTAAATGAACTAGTGTGGGACTGGAAATGTAATTATATTCTCTATTGCTAGGTAGGTAAAATTGCTTATGCACCATAAATATCAGTTATCCATCATAAAATGGCCTTTCCAGAAGCAAAATGTAATAAACTTGACATTTCATTTTAATAAGCACTTTTATTCTTGTTCTCACAAGGACCTGTTTCATCAGTTCCAACCCGCCCTGGGGCTCCTCTGGATTTACTCCTCCGAGTTGAAACTTGGGTCCCTCCTGGCCTGTGCCTTTACAAGTGAGAACTGGACTCATTGAGCTCTCTGGCAGTTGTCCGATTTGAGAGGCAGCTTTGGAGTTTACATCCCCCAGGCATTTTACAGTGTGTTCCACCAACTGCTTGAAACTATTCACTCAAAAGTTTCCATGGCACAAGCCTGGCCTGGTTCTTCAGGCCCCTTTGGGAGCTCCGAGGTTCCTTAGCATCCTTTCCCCAAACCGTCTTAGTAGGATGGTCAGATTTAAGAGTTCTCTCCTTGGCCAATAGCTCTTGCCTCTACTTTTTCTCCAAGAGTGACTTCATCAGCTCTCCTAAACATAACTTGCCTTTGCCTCTGCTGCTATTTCCAGTTCAGGTCCTCTGAGCTTCAGACTTCAATGCCTAAAATGCTTCAGAGGTCTCTGTGGCAGCCTGATGGCTGATTCCCCAGTTTTCCTCCTAATTCCTTGGCTCATGTGATAGGTTTTTCCAGCCTTCATTAAAGTCATACAAGTAAGTTCTGGCCAATGAAAGTGATGTACACTATTTCAGGGCTGGATGATAAGACTTCCCAAGAATGATCCATGTTCCTGAACCTTCTACAAAGTACAAGTTGGAAATGGCCAAACCAGAATAGAGGGAATCCCAATCCTTGAATCATGGTGCATAAGCCAGTAGTTGGCAGTCACAGATACTCATTTTAATTCTACATGCATGAGAAATAGAACATGATTGTTTATAGTGTGTTAATTAGCACATGCCTCAGCTCAGTGTGTTCCTAATGAAATTAGGTGTTTTCATTGAGGCAAATCTTGTTTACCTGTTAACTTCCTAGGTCATCCACCTCAGGATCCAAATCAGAAATGTTTTTATCTCCTGCCTCTCCTTTATATCCCAACAAAATCAGTCATTCAATCACTGAGAACTCAAGCTTCCCCAACACTTCTTGAATTAACCTTTCCTTGTCCAAGCCAATGTTCTCACAATTTCTCCCTGTCATCTGTGTCCAGCCTTGTGCCTCCCAAACATCTCTAGCCAATGAAAATGGGAACTGCTCTTAAGTATCTGGTTACACTCATTCTCTGCTTTAACCCTCTAAGTGGTCGTTCAGTATATCTGGGTAAAGTATAAGCAACTCAGCCTGGAATGCAAGCCAATGAAATCCTGACCCATGCCCTCCCCACTTCCTGATTTCCACATTCTTATCACCATGGCAGGAACC
>CABHPQ010055265.1:0-16289 GCA_902168405.1 Peromyscus aztecus
GGGCGGGGCCGTGGATGGGCGGTGTTGGCTGGGGGCGTGGTCTAAGGCGGGCCCTGGCCTGCGGTCTCTCTGACCACCCAGCCCCAAGAACGCCCGTCACTGCGGATTCACCTTCCCGCGCACCCCAGTTCTCGCTCGCCATCTCAGAGTCCCCACGTCCCTACACTACCCCCTTTCGGGCACCCCGCTGAATCTTGGGGATCAGGCCTGGGGCGGAGCCAAGAGTGGAGCTCTGCCACCTGGGCCGGACTCCTGGAGGTGTCGGGGGTCCTGGGGAGCCGCGTCCCGCGCATCCAAGCGGCGCCCGAGCACGCACGGGGTCTCGGGGCTCCCCACCCTTCCACTCGGGTCCTCCGCAGCCCAGGCCTCCGCAGCGCCCCTCCCACCGAGAGCCCGCCCCCTCACTCCGGGGCCCCAGACCCGGCTCCGCCCTGCCCGGACCCGGTTTGTCTGGTTCTCCCCGAGTGGCTTGTTTCTCGAATTTCTCCCTTTCTCCCTCTTCCTGGACCTCTGGGGCCCCTCCCTCTCCGCCCTGCTGCCTGGAGAGTCGGGCTCGACCCTGAGCTCCTGCCGAGGATCGATAGGACGGGAGAAGGGGACAAGGAAGCTCAGAGCACGCGTGGACACCTGGGTCTACAAGCACACATCCAGGAATTACCGCTGCGTTCAGTCCGGGATGTGACTTTATTGAACATGTGGGTCCCTGATTTCTGCTTCTCCATTCCCCCAGCGCGGGTCCAGAGAGGCCTCGAACGTCTGACTAGTCTCCCGGGCAGGAAGTGACTGGGGAGGAGGGGGCGAGGCAGGCATGGCTGTGCGACCAGATGTTCATCTCCATCCCAGCTGGTCAGAGCTGCTCCGCCTGGCTGGTGCTAGGCTGGGGATGCGCGGAGGTCACCGAGAGGCAGAGGGGTGAGCCCTTTTGTGGGGGGTTGTGGGAGAGGGACCCTGCCACCCCCAACTGAATGCTTTCCCAGCGCTGAGGAGCTGTGGGGTCATTCGCAGGCCAGCTTCCCATCGAAGCTGGAGAGGGCGATGGCGAAGGCTTGCAGGGCGCACAGCGGGTACCGGTAGTCCAGAGTGAAGGCGTCCTCAGCTACCCGACCGAACTGGAGCACTATATAGTCGGCTGTGAACAGACAATGGGGTGACTCTCGGACCCCATCTTGGCAGGCAACCCCTTAACATCGGGAGGTCTTTCTCCTTGGTTTGAAGTCACAGCCCCCAGGCAGCCTCGGGCCACCTTCCCTTTTCTGTGTCATCCAGCGAGCTCCTCCTGGATAGGGTCTGCCACACCAAGTCCTCAGGGCAGGAGCCCCACCTTATCAGCCGCTGCCCGGGGCTACAGCATACCTGTAATCTAGCAGTCCAGGAGCCCGACAAACTTGACCAAACCAGAACCCTTCCCTCACGACTTTTCTGTTGTCTTTTGGCCTCATTCCCCTGCCCAGCCCCCAGTCCATAAGGCCCACATTCGACCCTGGTTCAGGTCCTTTTCTAACCTGGTGTTCCCTTCCTTCCCAAGTTGCCACTAGACTCGGGCCGCACCTGCTCCGAGAGCTATCGGTTCCAATCACTTTCAATCAATCAACCTCTTCCCCCACCCTTCCCTCACTCTCTCCCTTCTCTCTTTGTGTAGCCAAGGCTGGCCTTGAGCTCCTAATCTTCCTGCTACCTCTCTCCCAAATGCTCTGGCTGTCCTGAATCTGAGAACCAGGCTGGTCACCCGGAAAACAGGCAGGACCACCCAACAGGCTTCCCAGCCTGGATCTCAGCACCTCTCTCCCAGCGTGCACAGGAATGGGAAGCTGCTTTAAAACAAAAACCCCTCCACCCTGTTCTGGTGGCAGACCAGGCTCCCACAGAACTGCCCTGGTGAAAAGTCCCAAGGCCAGGGGACATGAGATACTGGGGACAGCTCTGGGACGGAATGGGGTGGAGGTTGCATTAATACTGGCCAAACCCTCTAACCCTGGGGTCTTTGGTGCAGTACTGGTGGGACCTCTTACCCAAGCTGTGACAGGGACATTTGTGCTCTGGAGACCCCCTTTCCCTAAGTAAGTCCTCAGGGGCAGTCTGTGAGAAGATGTAGGGGACTGGAGAGATGGCTCAGCAGTTAAGAGCACTTCCTGCTCTTGCAGAGGACCCAGTACCCATCCGACTGCCTGTAACTCTAGTTCTAGGGGATCTGACACCCTCTGGCCTCTGTGGACACCTGCACACACAAGGTGCACATAACTCATGTAGGCACACACACATAAAAATAATAAATCTTAAAAAACAAGTTGTGGACACCTAGAAATCCATGGTCCCCATCCCCTACTCTTGGTGCTTCTTGCCAAGGCTGACGACCTGAATTTGATTCCTGGGGCTCAATTGATGGAGGGAGAGAAGTGGCTTCTGCAGATTGTCCCCTGATGCACACACAGACATGGAAGGTAGTGGTGTATGCCTCCCCCCAAGCCCTAACAATCCCTATTGTTTTTGTTTGTTTGTTTGTTTGGTTGGTTGGGGTTTTTGGGGGGGTTTTGTTTGTTTTTTTCAAGACAGGGTTTCTCTGTGTAGTTTTGGTGCCTGTCCTGGATCTCACTCTGTAGACCAGGCTGGCTTTGAACTCACAGAGATCCACCTGGCTCTGCCTCCCGAGTGCTGGGATTAAAGGCATGCGCCACACCATCGCCCGGCTACAATCCCTGTTCTTAAAAGAACACTTGCTGGGTGTGGTGGCAAACCCCTTTAATCCCAGCATTCGGTAGGCAGAGGCAGGGCAATCTCTGCCTGGTCTACAAAGACTTCCAGGACATGTTACACAGAGAAGCCCTGTTTTGAAAAACCAAAAGCCCCCTTCCCTGCCCCGCCCCCCTGCAAAAGACAATCCTCTATTTTAGTAGGGCAATGGTGGCCATACCTTCAATCCAAGCAGAGGCAGGGGGATCTCTGTGAGTTCGAGGCCAGTCAGGTCCTCATAGAGAGGTTCAAGACAGTCAGGACTATATAGCAAGACCTTGTTTTAAGACAATTATCTTGAAAACAATAAGTTCTAACTCATTTCCACTGTGCGGCCTTTGGCCCCACCACCTACTCCACACAAAGGGGTTAGTTAGACTCTGGGTGGTTTCCAGATCCCAGCAGCTCATCCCTCTCCTCATCACAATACCACTGGGAATGTCTCAGCACCTACCCAAGGGTCCTGGTCAATGCTAGGTCCTAGTGAACCCCAAGACTTTTGCCTGGACTATCTGAGCCCCCTCCCAACCCAGAGTCAAGAGGGAGAGAGAGAGAGAGGACCCTCAGACACTCACGGTCATCAGCGTGTACAATCTGAAAGTTCTTGACGGAGGCCTGGGTGACCCGGCCCTGGAAGTTGAGGGTGTAGGAGCCACTGTCCTCATTCCAGATGGGCGGCTTGTTATGTAGCTCGATGAGACTCTCCAGCGTCTTGTTCTGCCAGCGGACGAGCAGCCCATCGCTGGACTGGGGTACCCAAGGGGAGGTAACAAAGGATGGTTAGGGGTGGCCGGGCTCGCTCAGGGGGCCAGGATGTGTGTGCTGCAATGTCAACAGAGGGCCAGCAGATATGGGGAGGGCAGCGCTGAGAACAGGTCTTGTTGGGGATGCTCTGGCAGAGAGCGGACAGGCTCAGTTGGTACCCAGGAGGAGTTTGTGCCACTCTTCATGTTCTGGTTTCCCACTGAACCTGGAGTTGAGCTAGACTGGGTGATCAATGCATTTGGGGATCCACCCATCTCTTCCTGCCCAGTGCTGGGTTACAGGTACACACCAGTGTGCCCAGCTTTTTCATGGGTGTTGGGGATCTCCACTCAGGCCCTCTTGCTTGTACAGCAGGTGTTTTATTGACAGAGATATCTCCAAGCCCTTTATTATTATTATTATTATTATTATTATTATTATTATTATTATTCTTTGTGTGTTGTCAGGGTCTCACATATCCCAGGCTGGCATCAAACTCCCTGTGTAGCTGAGGATAACTTTACAGTTCCGATCCTCTTGCCTCTACCTCCTGAGTGCTGGGATTGTAGGCATGAACCATGATGCCTGGTTTTTATGGTGCTGGGGATGGAACCCAGCACCTAGTGCCTGCCAGGTGAGCCACCGTGGCCCAGCAGGTAGCATTCTGATCACTGCTGTGTCACATTTGGACCTGGGTTCTTACTCACTGGACTTAGAAGTAGCGACTAGAACCTGTAAGGCCCAGCTTCCTAGCCAGATTGGCCTCCAATGACAGCCTGGCCTCCCAGCAGGGAGGATAAACGGGCAGCTGACAGGGGTATTATTTTCATCAGTCACCCAGGAGCATGAGACATGCCAGAGACCGATGAGTCTCTGAAATCCTAGGCTCACCCAGCCTGCAAGAGCGACAGAACCCAGGGCAGTTTCCCCTCTTTTTCACGCTGCACATACTCCAGCTTGGCCTCTTTAGAGTGTCATTCCTTGAACCTTGTAAGTTCATAGCTTAGAACCCTGCTATGACTTCCCAGCTCTCTCAGAGCAAAAGCCAGTTAAACAGGCACCCTCTGCCCCTTGGAATCACCTCTGCCCTCAAGCCCTTTATCCATGATGGTCACCTTACTGATCCTCAACCCACCAGGTACCTTCCGCCCCAGGGCCTTTGCACAGGCTGTCCTCTCTGGGTGCCCATTGCCCTAAACCTAGATACCAGACGCTGAAGCCCCCTCACCTTACATCACTGAGGCCTGATATTGAAACCGCATGACAGGCATGTGCCTCAGCTGCCCCCTCTGGTCCTCTTGGCATCCGTAACAGTTACCACCTTCTCCCTTCTCCCACCCTTTGCTCATTCGTCACATCACTATCTGCTGTCTACCTCCTGCACTGATTACAGCCTCACAGGGATCACATTGCTTCACGGTGGCTCACACCTTTCACCCCAGTGCTCTGGAGGAAGAGACAGGCAGATCCCTGTGAGTTCAAGGCCAGTCCGGACTACATAGTGAGACCCTGCCACAGAAACAATAGCTCCCCCCCCCCCAAAACAAAAACAAAAACAATCTCAGGTCCTTTGAAAGAGCAATATGTGCCCTTAACTGCTGAGCCATCTCTCCAGCGCTGTTTATTTCTTTGAGACAGGGTTTCGAGTAGCTCAGGCTAGCCTAGAACCCTCCATGTGTAGCTAGAGATGGCCCTCAATTACTGACCTGCCTGCCTTCACCTCCCAAGTTCTGGGGTTACAGGAGAGTGCCACCGTGCCTGGCATGAATTCAGCGACAGAGAACCTGAGTTCATTCCACAAGTGACCAGAGGAAGCTGTGACAAGTATACTCAAGAGACTCACGTGGGCAGGCTGAGTCCCTGGCCCTGATCTCCCTGAGTGGGTCAGTAGAGAGCCAGGCTCTCAGGGACAAGGGGTAGGAAAGTGGAAGCTCACGTTTCGGGGCCGGATAGGGACCCTCTCATTGTCCGAGTTCATTCCGGGGATGATGACGGTCATGCGCCGGGGTCCTCGGAACCCTAAAACATTGGTTTCCTGAAAGAGAGAGATGGACGTCAGGCTGCATCCTACCTGAGGAGAGCCTGGCATGGTGGGGACAGAGGCTTCTCACATAGACAACAGCTGCCAGCTCCTGGCGCAGGCTCCCCACGTCCACACCGCTGCCACCGCGCTGTGGGTTCTGCCCGTTGTCAAAGACCGTGAAGCGGTTGCCCAGGAGGTTGGACCTGAGGGTGGGAAAAGAGTTGAGCCAAGGCAAAAGGGTACCTACCACCTACCACCTCTCGTTCCAAAACCCTTCCCATAACCCCCCAGTTCAAGAGCAAGGGGCAGTGTGTGCCTTGGGAGTCAGCATGTCATGTGCCCTGATCCAGGCTTCCCTTGAAGGGAGAGTTTTTGAAATTACTACTAATCATTGTTATTTTGAGGCAGCCTGGCTGCGGGGCTCAGTGGTGGAGCACTTCTTTGCATGCCCGAGGCTCTGGGGTCAATCCCCAGCTGCAAGAAAAGCAGCCATGTGGGGCAGTAACTGCTGCATTTGGCAGGTGCAAGCAGGAGACTGGGAATCCAAGGTCATCTGCCACCACATCGTGAGGTCCAAAGCAGCCTGGGCTACATGAGACCCTGTCTCAAAAAAAAAAAAAAAAATCATTCAAATTTCATCTCCATCTGTGTGGCCCTAGGAAATAGGAAAGTCTCAACGGGCCCACTTGAGTGGATTGTTTTGAAAGTTGACTTATTGAATGTACATGTGTGGCCAGGCACACAGGGGAGGTCAGAGGACAGCGTTCAGGAATCAGTTCTCTCCTCCTGTCATGTGGGTCCCGGGGATTGAGCTCAGGTCATCAGGCTTGCTGACAAGAACTCTTACCCCGTGGGCCATCTCGCTGGACCTCAGCTTTCCCACCTGTAAATCATCACAGCTCTAATCCTCCTCTGGTTTGGTTGATAAAAGGATGAAAAATCTGGTTAATATTTGGAAAGTGCTTAGAACTGTGCCTGAGGCACGGGCAGACCCCAAATACTGTTTGTTAAATGCACAAATGAAGTAAATAAGTCTTTTCGGACTAGTGGGTAGCCAAGGCGCCATACAGGAAGCCTGCCAGGTCACATGGAGCCTCCCTTCACTTGTTCATTCACTCGGTAAATATCACTTTCGTTTGCTATTGAGACAGTGTCTCAGGATGTAGACCAGGCTGGCCTTCATGTGGACCCTCCTGGCTCTGTCTCCAGTGCTGGTTTTACAGATGTGTTCCGTGACACCTGGTTTATGTGGAGCTAGGATCAAACCTGGTTAAGCAAATACTCTATCAACTGAGCTACATCTCTTTCTCTCTCTCCTCTTTCTTAGGGGGTAGCTAATGTAGCCCAGGCTGGCTCCAAGTTCCTTAAACAGGTAAGGGTGTCCTTGAACTCCTGGTACTTCTTTCTCTACTCACCAAGTGCTGGGATTATAGGCGTGTACCACCACACCCAGTAGTATACCTCCTCTGAGAAAACACTATGTGGGAGCTGGGCTATGGGCCTGGCCCTGCCTCATGGAGCTAGAGTCCATCTCTGCCAGAGCCTTGGTCAGGTCTGTACAGTCCCCGCCTCTCGGGGGAGATGTTGACATGCAGGGCCAGCGGCCCATCCCAAGTCCACAAAACCATTTAGACCAGGTCCCCAAGAGATCCATGCATGTCAGAGTGTGAGATGCCCTAGGCTGAGGGATGTCTCTGGAGCATCCTATGTGGGGGACACTCTGCTATCCACAGTGGGACGGAAGTGACTGCCAGTGGCCCAGAAGCGCAGCCGCACCTCAGCTTTCCGATGAAATCCTCCCCTCCCCTGGACAAGTTGGTAGGGTCTCTGGAGATGAGGTAATTGGCTGTCTTACTGCGCTTGCGTTTCCTGCCAGCCAAGAGGAACACCTGCGGAGACCGGGACAGAGGTGACGAGTGAGGCAGATGGAGCTGGGGGACCAGGGAGGCCCTAGACACTGCCCCCAGCCCTAGACACACCCAGCCCCTTTCTCAGGACCTTCTTCTCCGTGTCCAGGTGCAGGAAGTAGGACGGGTACATGCCGCGGTCCATGCCCTTCTTGTCCCGAGTCAGCCGGCAGCGCACTGCCCTGCCCTGGGGCGCCGGCTGCAGCACGAACTCCCGGGGATCACCCACTTCCACCGGGGGAGACGGGGCCCTCTCCTCCTTCTGCACGGGCAGACGATGCATCATCAGCCAGGACACCCCACACCATAGATCCCTTTCTGCACCCCAGGCAGGACAGGCCACCACTCACCGCTTTCTGGAGGAAGAAGAGAGATAGATAGGTCTAGCATCCAGACCTGGGAGCTGAGGCACCTCCAGCCCCCATAGTCCAACCTCATGATAGAAGGCTCTGGAATTCTGTGATTTAATATGACTATTCAGCTTGAGCTCGGTCAGTCACAGTCTGAGTTCAGGTTCTACCACTAGGAGCTGTCAGCGGGCTACAACTTCCTTTCTTGTTTTCATTTTCATACTACATACAGATTTAATGTGTATATTCTTATTCTCTGTGCATTGGTGTTTTGCCTGCATGTATGTATGTCTATGTGACAGTGTCAGATCGCCTGGAATTGCAGTTACGGTTGTGAGTTACCATGTGGGTGCTGGGAATTGAACCCTGGTCCTCTGGAAGAGCAGCCAGTGCTCTTAACCGCTGAGCCATCTCTAAACCCATTTTCATTTTTAAAGATAGGGTCTCATATAGCTTAGGCTGGCCTTGAACTCAGTATGTTGAGGAGGCTGGGCTCGAACTCCTGATCCTCCTGCCTTCACCTCCCAAGTCCTGGGATAACAGCTATGAGCTACCTACCACATCTGGCCCTGTGGTGGTGGTGATAGTATTTTTGCTTTTGTTTTGTTCTTTTGTAATATATGTGAGTATTTTGTCTGCATGTCTGTCTGTACACCACATGAGTGTGTGCCTGGTGCCCTTGGTGGCCAGAAGAGGGTACAGGATCCCCTGGAACTGCAGTTATAAATTGTTATAAGCCATCATGTGTGTGCTGGGAACTGAACCCAGGTCCTCTGTGAGAGCAGCAAATGCTTTTTTTTTTTTTTTCTGAGACAGGCTTTCTCTGTGTAGCTTTGCGCCTTTCCTGGAACTCACTTTGGAGACCAGGCTGGCCTCGAACTCACAGAGATCCGCCTGCCTCTGCCTCCTGAGTGCTGGGATTAAAGGCGTGCGCCACCACCACCCGGCGCAGCAAATGCTCTTAACCACTGAACCATCTCTTCAGCCCTCCCCCTTTATTTTATTATTCGAGATAGGGTTTCACTATAAGGCCAAAGCTGGCCTCAAACCCACTCTAAGCCCAGGCTGGCCTCACTGCAATCCTCCTTGGCCTTCCAGTGCCTGGAGTGGAGGTGTGCACCACCATGCCTAGCTCTCCAAATACTGATTCTTCACATTCTCATTAACACACAGGGGTAGCTGTCCCTGTTATACAGAAATTGAGGTCATGCCAATGCTATGGGAGAGGAAGAGAGGTCTCCAACCCACAACCATGACTGAACCACTTTAGAAATGAACTGTCCATTCCTAGCCAGCATTTCAGGTGACTACAGCCTTGTGTGACACCCTGAGCTGTCTCTAGATATATGACCCTTAGAAACTAAGTAGAGCTGGGTGGTGGTGGCACACGCCTTTAATCCCAGCACTAGGGAGGCAGAGCCAGGCAGATCTCTAGAAACCCTGTCTCACACCCCCCCAAATATATATATATATGAAACTAAGAAACTAAGCAGAAAAGCTGGCTCCATATTTGAAGACACTAAAGCTTGGAGGCCATTTGTTACGCAGCAAGACAGACAGACACAGCTGACTCATGAATGTGTCAGCTTACTTTGCTGTTGGAGAATTTCCTAGTAACACTTCGCTTTCAGAAGGAGGCAGGTGAGACCTGGTGCCCTTTCTCCTGCTGCTCTGTGAGGGGACTCGAGTTCCTCAGGAGGCAACTGACCTATCAGGCTGGGGGCTTCAGCACCTGAGGCTTCACAGTTATCTGTGAGGGCCCAGGAGCCTTCTGCTGGGGGCAGTTCTACACTGTGTGTGTGTGTGTGTGTGGTACAGCACAGCCTGGGGCCCTCGGCCAAGGGGCAAATGACCATCTTGACTGTACTCCAGCCTGCTCCAGAAGAAACTTGGGAAACACAGACTATGTCTGGAATGTGAGGTGAGAAAAGTCACTGTCACTTAGTCAAACATTTCTACACCTGTGACTTTCAAAGGCCTGCTGTGTGGAGGGCCGTTTCCACCCGGGATAAAACACCGTGGACATCAGCGGCAGGGATCTTAGTTAATGCAAATCCATCCCTGAAGATCCGCCACTCCTACACAAACTATTAAACCCACAAAGCTCGGACCGGGGCTGGCTCTTGTTAGAGGAGAGTCCTAACACTCTCAGCCAGGCCTCCTTGTGTGTGTACCAGTGTGTGCACAGCTTGTCATTCAAAGTCCTTAGCGACACGTCTTGACA
Organism: Peromyscus aztecus; assembly: GCA_902168405.1. Classification (NCBI taxonomy): domain Eukaryota; kingdom Metazoa; phylum Chordata; class Mammalia; order Rodentia; family Cricetidae; genus Peromyscus; species Peromyscus aztecus. Next base: position 9,976 of record CABHPQ010055265.1, read on the forward strand.
GTGGCAGATGTCAAATCAGGACAGACTCTCAGCTCCGGGGAAGATTCTGGAGCCTTTGGCAGCCAGGGATTAATTGGTTATTTTATTTAAGATTTACTTTTCCTTTGTAAGAGTGTTTTGCCTCCTTGTGTGTCTGTGGCCCTCCTGTGTGCCTGGTGCCTCCAGAGTTCAGAAGAGGGCATCAGGTTCCCTGGAACTGGACTTCCAAAGGTGAGGCGCCATGTGGGTGCTGGGAATCAAACCTGGTTCCTCGGCAAGCGAAGTGCACCCCACTGCTGAGCCATTTCTCCAGCCCTGCTTTATTGTTGGAGACAGGGTCTCACATAGGCCAGGCTGACCTCAACCTCACAGTGTAGCTGAGGTTAGCTCTGAACACCTGATCCTGATGGCACCACCTTCCTATGCTGGGCTGCATGCATGTGGTACTAGGGCTGTTTCCTGACTGGGAGGCTAGAGGTCCTGAGGGATGAACTCAGAGGAGCAGAGTGGAAGTATTTAACGGCTGGTCCTGCTAGCCCACTCCCAGCCACTCAGTGTCCCCAAAGGTGTATAAGGTGTGCCTAACAGAAACCAGACATAGACTCACACCTGTTATCCCAGTACCAGTAGGGGTAGAAAGATCTGGAGTTCCAGGCTAGCCTGGGCCACATAGCAAGACCTTATCCCACTCCATTCCCCCCACCTCCACCCACCCAAAATACAGAGCCCCGCTGCTGTGTGCTCAGCCTCCAGGTATTTTAACACGTCTTCTCGCTGGGGACTGTCTGATGTTTGTACTGCAGAGGGGAAGTCTGGGCAACAGAGTGTGGAAGGTCCGTGGGTGGCCTGAGCCATGCCTCTTTTGTCCCCATGAACCCCATGTTCCTGGGTCTTGTGCCCATCATGAATGGGGAGCCAAGTCCTCACCCCCAAAGTCCCCCACACCTGCCCCTCGGTGACAACCTTTCTGCCTTTCCCCTTCGCCCGGCCTTTCTGGTTACTGTTCTTCATCACTGCAGTGTCCTCCTCTTCCTCCTCCTCCTCTTCCTCCTTCTTCTCTTCCTCTGAGCCTTTGGGGGGCCCTGAGCATGGAGGGGGAGAGGCTGAAGACCCTTTGCCCTGATTGGCCAGGGGTTCCCAACACCCAGGTTTCCCTGTAATCCTCTCCACGACCATAAAAAAGGTTCTGATCGGAGCCTCAGGAAGGCCACCTGCTTGGGGTCACACAGCTGTCAGAGCAGGGGTGTCCGGATGTCCCCACATGGTCCAGCTCTCGCCCTCACTCCTCCTGTGGTACTGCACACACAGTGTCCACGTTCTCGTCACCTTCAACCACGTACCTTTCTTCTTCACAGCCTTCTCAGCTGGGCCACCTTCCCCAACCAGGAACATAGCAGCTGGAATCTTCTTCCTCGGGGCTGCTGGGCTCTTCGAGGGGTCCTTGTCAGTCTCCCCAGCCCCTGTAGAAAGAATACAAGAAGGGGTCACCATCTCAATACACCCAGCGCCCCCTGTCCACCAACTGTCCGTCTGTCCATCTGTCCGTCAGTGTCCGCCACCCCCTTACCTTTCTTCTTTGCCTTTTTCAGCTTGGTGCCCTCCCCTGCCTCCTTCTTCTTGGGACGGGGTGGTTTCCGGGGGGCTTCAGGGCTTCCTAGGTCCCCTGGGAATAGGAGGTTGAGGGGGGGCTGGGTACCACCTTCTAACCCCCTCATCCAGCCTCCAGTCCCCACAGTGCTGAGAGCCAGACAGGGAACTCTGTGGTCTGTGGATCTGATGTTCCTTCTTCTGAGTCTAAATCCTATCTGGCTAGGAATCAGCTTAAGAGGCATTGATGCAATGAGTGAGTGGATGCCAGGCGGTCACTTCAGCCCCTGATGCTCGGCCAGGCTTTCCTCCAGAGACCTTCCCCATGCCCAGCTTTTAGCCTCTGCCCCTCCACAGAGACCAGGTCCCAGCATCCTACACATTTCTCACCAGACCTTCCAGGCCTGGAGCCCACTGCCTCTAGCCACAGATTTCTTTTGACTTTCGTCTACTTAATAAAAAGTATAACGCTAGCCAGATGGTGGTGGCACACGCCTTCAATCCCAGCACTCGGGAGGAGGCAGACACAGGCGGATCTCTGAGTTAGAGGCCAGCCTGGTCTCCAGAACCAGTTCCAGGACAGCCTGGGCTACAAAGAGAAAGCCTGTCTTGAAAAAAATAAAATAAAATAAAAACAACAAACAAACAAAACAAATTGGAACGCTAATCCACGTCAAGTCAAAGCAACAGCTCACCAAGGAAACACACTCCTTCTCCTGGTGCTCCCTCGGCAGCATGCAGCAGCCTTGAGAGCTGATCTCCTTCGAGACCGCCAGAGAAGAGAGAAGGCCGGGGAGGCACTCGGCACGAGGTGCTGGGGAGCTTTGGGGTCTCGCCCGCCCCTCAGGGGACCCTTTCTGCCTGTCAGTCCTGCACCTACCCCGCGGGCCTGGGGCCTTGGCTTTCTTCTCTCTCTCCTTGGGTGGTCTCCTGGGGGGCAGAGAGCTTTTCTCTTTTTTTCCCCCTTCCTCCTCCTCTTCATCATCGTCATCTGAATCCTCCTCCGAATCCTCCTCTATGGACAGAATACGCTTGTAACACAGGCTCCAAGGGTCCAGTGCCCGGGGGTGCTGCCAGGCTTCAAGCCCTTCCTGCAGGGGGCTGCTGTGGGAAGCACCCTGCTCTGCCTCCCTGTCACCTCCCTCCTGACCGTTGTTGTTCCCATCTGGGGTACTTTGGCTACTAGTTGTAGCTCAAGGCAAAAGCTTGGGCCCCTGCTGCCTCAGTTTCCCCATATGTGTAACAGGAAAAGAACAAGGGAACCCACCCCTGGGCTGGGTGCCCAGGTGGTCACTCCTGCGTCCCCGGGACAGTTCACATGTCTGCCCCTCTCTCCCTATGTCTCACTCACCGCCTCCCACATCTGGGGCGCGGGCAACCAGGAAGGTTTCCCGGGGGTCCCTCTTCTTGGCCTCGGGGTCCCGAAGGAACTTGGCGTAGACTGTCGGCGCAGCGCACGCCTCGGCGGGGTCCGCCGGCTCCTCGAGCTTCCTGCGCCCAGCTGGGCCAGATGTCGGGCTCAGCAGGGTCCTGTCCCGGAGGTCCCCACTTCAGCCTCCCCTGCCCACACCCTCCCGGTGTACCCCCAGGACTCACCTCCAGCTCTGCGGGGCTTGGATCCCGGAGACTCGGGGGTCTCGGACTTCTTCTTCCTCAACTTCTGTCCCTGAGTGGGTCGCTGTGGAATAGGGGTCACGGGGAGAGAAGGGGACTCTGGGGCTCCCATCCCCCTCTAATCCCTTGGGTTCGCCAGAAATAGCCTCGGATTAACCCAAGGGGTGCTGCAGCCCCTTCTCAGTGTGGCTGACCCATACACGCAGGATGGTCACTTCCAAGACCCAAAGCCCCCCAAGTCCTCCTGGGCACCCCATGTCCTAAACCCCGGTTCTTCTCCTAAACTCTCAGGGCAAAGAGCCGCAGATGCTGACGAGAGAACCTCTCTCCTACAGCCACCTTCCTGTGCGCACCGCGGGGGCCCTTTGTGCCTCCTTTCCAAACCCCAAACCTGGTGACAGACCTGCTTGGGGCGCAGCGGGGGCTCCGGGCTCAGCCAGTCCTCTTCATGGCCACTGAGGGTACAAAGGAACCAGACTGTTCCCGACTTGCATTCTACCCGCTCCCCACCGCTCCTGTGGCCCTGGAACTGGGGCCGGGGGTTCAGATGGGACGATGTGGGGGCTCCTACCTGTCTGAGGCCCACACTTCCCGGAGGGTCTCCTCCTGCAGTGGCATGGTGCGCCTGTCGCCTGTCACGGTCACTCCTCTCCGGTGCCTTGTCCCTCTCCTCCTCACTAGCTAATCTCAGCTCAGCTTCTCCCCACCTGCGCAGCTCGGGCCAGAGGCCACGGGGACTCACCTCTGAGGACAAGACGCGTCAGCCCATGGACTCCGCCACTGAGGGGAGGGTCTGGACCCCCAGCTCTCCTCAGCACAGCAGCCTGAAGGACAGGATACCACCCTCCACCTAACTCAGGCACTTCCCTGTGTGCCCTGTCAGAGGCGGTGGGGGAGGGGTGCTGGAGAGTAAAGGGCTAGACTGCCTCTCCACGTTGTCCCCAACTCCCCAGACAGGGTCTCCCTGTGTAGCCAGGGTCTCCCTGTGCAGGCTGGCCTGGAAGCCAAAATTCTCCAGGCTCCTGAGTGCTGGGATTGCCAGCATGTGGCACCATACTCAGCCTGAGCCAGTTTTTTTTTTTTTAATTTTTACACTTATTTATTGCATGTGTGCATGGCACACATGCCATGTTCATGTGTACAGAGGTCCAAGGGACAATGAATTAATTTGTGGGTATCAGCAAGTGCCCTTTCTGAGCCATTTGGCAGCTGTACTTTTAATTTTAATTTTAATTTTTTTTATGAGTCAAGATTTCACTCTGTAGCCCTGACTGACCTAGAACTTACTGTGTAGACCAGGCTGGCCTTGAACTAATTCCCGGAGGTTTGCCTGCCTCTGCCTCCCAAGTAAGGATTACCAGCATGCCCTGCTGTCCGGGCTTGAGATACAACCTTAAAGTCGGCAGCGTTTAGGCTATTGGTATGAGGACTGCAATGGGAGAGCTTCGTTTAAGGGGTCTCCAGAGCTTCCAGATCCGAAACAATAACAGAAGGCAGTCAGCAAGACACGGGCCTGGGGTCACCGACAGCCTGGTGTGTTGGAAGGCGTGGGGCCACTGAAGAGTTGGCATGTTGGGTATTTTCCTCAGCCTCCCTGAGTCCGTTCCCTCACTTATAGAATGGGTTTAATGGCGGTGTGGAACCTACCTGGTGTTGACAGCTGAGAGCACTCGGTAGTCAGCCACTGTGTGCCCTTCTTCGGGCCCTCGGCCTCTCCCCCCTGTACATGTCACACATTCTGATCAGGGCTTGATCTCACAGGACGTTCTTTATCTCCCCTGATGCTCACAGGAGTCAATATGGAGCTGGGCCAGAGACGATCTCCACCTTACAGGTGGAGAAACTGAGTCTGGGGGACACAAGGTGACTTGCTTTACTTGGTGTCAGCTAGAGAGAAGTTGCGGAATTAGGTCCAAATCCAGACTTTTCTCTTGTGTTTTTATTATCAGGCTTGTTTTAGTTTTTTTAGACAGGCTATCAAGTAGCACAGGCTAGCCTCAAACTCACTATGTAGCTGTGAACTCTTGATCCTCCTCCTCCTCCCCCCCCTTCCAAGTGCTGGGATTACAGGTGTATGCCATTGTGCATTTTGTCATTTATTTATTTCCTGGTCTTACTGTGAAACTCTGGTTAGCCTGAAACTCACTGTGTAGACCAGGCTGACCTCGAACTCACAGAGATCCATCTGCCTCTGCCTCCTGAGTGCTGGGATCAAAGGTGTGCACCACCTGCCAGGCTATTATTTTTAGTTATGTAATACTTGTGTGTCTGTGTGGGTGTGTGTGCACATGAGTACAGGTGCCCTCAGAGGCCAGAAGGCTGTGGATCCCACGGAGCTGAGGTGATAGCATATGTGAGCTGCCCAATGTGGGTGTGGGAAACAGAACTTGGGTCCCCTGCAAGGGGAGTTTGTGCCCTTAATTGCTGAGCAGTCTCTCCGGTCCACGTTTTAATAATGTTCATTATAAGCTGATCTTACTTCCAGGTTTCTTTTGTTTTTTTGAGACAGGATTTCTCTGTGTGGCCCTGGCTGTGCTGGGCTTGGGGGGCATAAGCCTCTAATTTCAATACTTGGAAGGCTAAGTTAGGAGGACCATAAATTGGAGATCACTCGCCCCCCATCTTAAAAAACAAAACAAAAAACCTGGCTGAGGTGGTTCTAATCCCAGCACTCCGGAAGCAAGGAATGCTGGGTATGGCAAACCAGCTGGGGCTGGTTGGAATGACCTGTCTCCAAAACCCAAATAAGGTGGTTGGAGAGAAGGTTCAGTGCCCACGAGCACTGGCTGCCATTGCAGAGGGCGGGACTTCCATTCCACCACCCATACTAGGTAGCACACAACCTCCTGTAATCCAGCTCAGGGGATCTGATGCCATTGGCATCTCTGGCTCTGTACTCGTGTGTGTGTGTGTGTGTGTGTGTGTGTGTGTGTGTGTGTGCAGACATGCACAATTTCCAGCAAACATACACATAATTTAAAAAATTTTAATATTTTAGATTTTTTGAGATTTATTTATTTATTTATTTATTTATTTATTTATTTATTTATTTATTTATTATGTGTATGTTTACCTGAATGTATGTTAGTGCCTTCAGGCTGGAGTTACAGATGGTTGTGAGCCACCATGTAGGT
>CABHPQ010055272.1:0-13361 GCA_902168405.1 Peromyscus aztecus
CCCCAGCTAAACTCAGAAGGTTACAAAACAAACCCAAGAGACAGATGTGGGAAGAGAGTCATAGAAAATAAATGGCCAGGCAACAACAGGAGGGAGGTAAGAGAGAGTGTCTGAGGGACAAGTAATCAGAATACATTTATGAAATTTTCAATGACCAAATATAATTTTGGACCTGGAATTTGAAGTGCCTGATGTCTTTTGAGAAGCTGATGTAAATGAAAGAAAAGAAAGGAAAAATCAGGGCCTTTAGGACTTCTCTTCCCTGAAGATTGGAAAAGCATTTAGTCTGAGGGAGCAATCAGTACCGAGATGGAGATGGGATACACATAAAGACAGACAGTCATCGCTTTCCATCTTCTACTTCTTTCTAAGATAAAAACTTACTTTTATAGTGTTTAAAGCATTTAGCTCATCCTCAGAATCCTTCAGATTACCTGTGGAAAGAGGAAGTGACCTTCAAAACCTACAAAGACTTTGATGTAGATTTGGGAAAGATATATAAGTATTATATTACAATCAATACAGGATGTGGCTTTCAAGATAGGATTTAAGTTTAGAACATATTCAGGGGAGATAAACTTGTCATTGCAGTTCCTAACCGTGTTTGTATGAAATTTAAAAAAAAATGCAGAGTCAGAGGACAGATGCAAAGTGACAGGAAATGAATGGGATCAAGATGCATGATGTCTAAGACACACAGAATAAATAAAAAGAAAGTTAAAAAACTATATAAAAGCAATGCTACATAAAAATCTCAAAGAAGATAAATGTAAATTATCAATCTTGGTTGAAAGTTTAATGAGTTTTATTTATGTTCCAAATATCAATGTTCAAAAATAAATTTCATTCATGACAGTTAAAATGAAATAAAATTGGAGTCATGCATAATATAAATTATATCAACTAATTAGATGATCATAAGAAAACTATAAATTTCTACCAAAGTACATTAAAATTTTAAATTGAGGCATACTGTACTTGTAGATTAGGACTGTTAGTATTAAAAATGTGAACTTGTCCCTGTATACAATTTTGTTTTCAATGCAATTTCCAATGAAGTTTTCTTTTGAGATCTGGGGTATCTTTATTAGATGATTCATGAATTTGTAGAAAATTACAAAGATAGTAGAAACCTTTGAGAGGAAGGTGAGAGGACATGCCTCCCCAAATTTCAAAGCTTAATGTAAAGCTATAATATCTTTGGAGTTTGGGAAGGCCTGACTTATTATCATGCTCTTCAAAGACTTTCCACAACTCTGTATAAATGTCAGAATGGTCTAATAAACATTTTTATTTTTTTGCTACAGTTTAAATTTAATTTATATAAATGGACATAATTTAAAAATTATAACATAATTGAGTGTCCTCTTTTTCAGTTCTTTTCATATGATTAATATCTTGCAGAGACAAATGCTTAATATTTTACTACTTAATCTTAATTAATTACTACTTAATTTTAGATCAAAGACATTGTAGAAGGCAATGATTTAACCTTTTTAGTTTCCTCATTTTTATGGCCATATTGAAGACAATTATTGTTCAACTGTAGCAAATTCCTGAGACCGTTTTAATTTAAAAACTTTCTTCAGTGAGGGTAAGCTCTTTCCCAACTTTTCAATGAAATTATTTAATTGATTGTTGATGTTAAAATGTAATATAACTCCCATTTATTCTCTCCACATTTTTCTAGATCTTCCTATTTTTCTCAAGAAGATAATCTATAATCTATTGTTTTCCAGGAAACTCCATGGAAAGCCCAGAAGACAGTGATTACAGAGAAAGTCCAAGAAGCATTGCACAGAATTGTTTCAAACAAAGTTGTATCATTTCTTCATGAATTACCTGCTATTACCTAGGAATTTGATCATGTTGATGAGTACACTAAAATCAGTGTTCACCCACTTCATTTATAGTCCAGATATTTGCTTATTAAAATGATTTTAGGAAAAAGAAAATCACTTTGTATTGGTGACTGCCTTATTTCAGACGTACGTTTGGAAGTATTAACTTTTCTTTTGATAAAAATGGTACTAGAGCTGGAGAGATGGCTCAGGGGGTGACAGGTGCCTGCCACCAGACAATGTAAACTCAAAGACCAGTTTGATACTGGTGACCCACATGGTAGAAGGAGAGAACCGACTCTCAAAAAAGTTGTTTTCTGACCTCCGTATAAATACTAAACTATGGCCCCTTCCCACCTCCAAATAAATGCATATAGTGAATTTTTATATAAACCAGTAATGTGCCAGAAATGGTTTCACAGCTGCTTATTTTGTCAGGTTCGGTGGCCTTATTAATGCTTAGCTGGAACATGGGCTGCACTTCCTGCCCTGACTCGCCTGACTTGGGGTTTCTCTGTCTTTGCCAAAGATTCTTTTCATTCTGTCACTTCTGTGGTAAGAATGATCCCATGTGATGATTCCTTGGTGCTGGGCTGTGTCCCAGCGGATGGTCCCTCCTGTGAGGCTGTCTTAGATCTTTTCCTTTCCCAACTCTTTTGGCAAAGGATCTTTTATCTTCCTGTCTGCCGCTTCTCTGATCCTCTCTTTCTGAAAGCCTTTTCCCTTCATTATTTCATTTTCACCTTTGTGCACCTCAAGGAGTTTCACACTTGACCTATAGATCGAAAACTAGACAATTACTAGAGTAATTCCAGGTTGCTAAATGTGTCTTCTCTCCTTACTTTCTGACTTTATCATATAAGAGAGACATATCCCTTAGGCAAATTCAAAGTTTATCAACATTCCAACAACAGATTTGTGTGATCTTTTGTTATTTTTGTTTCTGTAAAATTATTTCTATTTAAAGTTACTTAAGAAGGCTGCTTTCTTGGTTTTTTTATTCTCCCGATTTCTGCTCTCTCAAATTCTTTCCCAGAGTTAATTTTTACATTATGTACTTCTTAAGAAAAAGGACTTTGAAAAAACCTATAACTTTAGTCAAAGTCAAAATGAAGTATCTAGGTTATTGAAGTATTAAATACAAGCTAACTGACAAAGTAATTACAGTCTGTTCAAAACAGTTAGTTTCCATGAAAAACACTCACTTCAATAGAGAAGTGATATGTCCCAAATTATACAGAGTACATAATACATTTTTCTTTGTGTTCTTACACTGGAAATTCATGATTTACACAATGGTTCTAATAACAGTACATATGGTTGCTGAGTTATTTAATTTTCTAGTTATTTAAATATAGTGCATTGTATTTTACATACAATAACTTTATTAACAAAGACTCATTTCTTACAAAGGAGAATTGAAATGAAAGTCCAGGAGGCTGAGCCACAAGTGAAGGTGAGTCTGAAAATTGAATCGAGTGAACCTGATACAAAGCTTGATGTCATTTCTTTTTTTTTTTAAGATTTATTTATTTATTTTATGTATATGAATGCAATATCTTCATGTACACCTTTATGGCAGAAGAGGGCATCAGATTCCACTATAGATGGATGTGAGCCACCATGTGGTTGCTGGGACTTGAAATGAGGTCCTCTGGAAGAGCAGCCAGTGCTCTTAACCACTGAGCCATCTCTCCAGCCCCCTGATGTCATTTCTTAATAGAAACGTTTGTAAAGATCTGCTTCAGCATAATTTGAGAATGCATTCATTTTCTCTACTTGATTTCTTTGCTTAGAAATCTTTTGCTGCCGGGTGGTGGTGGGGCACGCCTTTAATTCCAGCACTCGGGAGGCAGAGGCAGGCTTATCTCTGTGAGTTCGAGGCCAGCCTGGTCTACAGAGCGAGATCCAGGAAAGGTGCAAAGCTACACAGAGAATCCTTGTCTAGAAAAAACAAAAAAAAAACTTTTGCTAAGGCTGGCAAGATGGCTCAGCGGGCAGAGGCAATTGTGTGCAGGCTTGATGATCTGGGTACCATCTTGGGTACCATTAGGTGGCAAGAAAGAACTGAGTCCCAAGAGAGTTGTCCTCTGGCTTCCATATGGGCAGCCAAGTACCACATGTACAGATAAATAACTAAACAAATAAACTTTTGCAGGGTTTTCTCAGCCCATATTTTGTAGATCAATATTCCATGCTATTCTTTTTCAATACTAGCCCAAATCATTCTTTCTAAATGTTTAAAGCTGTAAGTGTGTATATAGCAAATACCTAATAAGTGATTTTATACATATTAATTCAAGTGAACTAGTAATTGTTCATTATCATTGTTCCTAATTAGCATGTATACACTTGGACATAGTGGTTAAAATGGTGATTAACACACATCACTAAAATAACATTGTTAATTATAATAGAACTTTTATTTCCAACATGGTGGAAAAAAATCTTGCAGAGTTTGTTTTAAAATGCAGTTTAATAAGCTTTAAATTGGAAGTGGGGCAAATTATACATGCTTGAATTCCTTTATCAAATTTAGACTTTTCTCTTTTTCCTTATTTTTCCTAGAAATGTTCTAATCTTTATTTATTCATTCATCTATTTATTTGTTTATTTATTTATTTTTGAGACAGGGTTTTCTGTGTAACAGCCTTGGCTGTCCTAGAACTTACTATGTAGATTGTGGTAGACCAGCCCCCATATTTATTTACCCCAAGGACTCTTGAGGAATGAGGGATAAGAGACTCAGTAGGAAATAGTGGGGAGAGAAAAAGAGAGAAAACACAGGATAGACTCAGGTGGGCCTGGATCCTTATCCAACAGCCCAGAACTTTATTCTGAAGGTCTATTTATAACAATGCCAACGGGTGGAGCAAAAGACCTCCCCCTTGCTAGTTATAGTCAAGTGCAGACCCCTACAAACACCTGATACTCAGGCCCGTGGTCCAATCAACCTCTTATGCAGTCCTGCTGGGTACAGCCACTAGAAAACCTAGTGGGTACAATAATAGATCAGGCTGGCCTTAAGCTCACAGAGATCCACTGGCCTCTGCCTCCCAAGTGCTGGGATCAAAGGCGTGCCCCACTATGCCCAGCTCTCTAATCTTTATTTTTCAAAGACTCTGTCAGTTCATGTGTGGAAGGCCCTTCCATGTCTGGACTATCTCTCACTCTCACAGTCTTTCCCTTTGCCTTCCTGTGATGACCCCTGAGTCATGGGACAGGAGAAAGACTATGATATAGATGTCCTATTTAGGGCTGAGCACCCTACAGTCTCTTATTCTCTGAGTACCAACCAGTTGTGGGGCTCTGTACTCATCACTTCCTCCATCCCTTCAGCACACCCTGTGGATCTTGTGTGTGTGCCTTTTGTCTGCTGCTGAAAATGACAAAAATCTTAAAGTGAATCCACTTTGATTCCTAGTTGGAGTATCATTTTACATTGCTGTAGGCTTTATGCAGTAGATGTCTTTAGCTGAATCTATTTTCTATTTATATAGAACTTTTATCACTTTAATAGTCAGTAATTTACATTAATCAAGTCAATCAGTCTGCCTTTCCTAAGTTTGGTTTCAAACCTGGGAAACGATTGCATTGTGTTAAGATATCAAGTTATCTGGCTCTTGACTGCATCAGCAATCAGTGGTGTTCCATCAAGGAATATCCATCTCCATTGATCCTTCTCAGTAGTTCCTGCTTCAGTAGCGTATGCAGGATGATGGTGAGTGATCATTTTCGTGAACGATTCTCTCAGCCTCCGTATTGATAGTCTTGGCCACAGAGAACTGAGGCTGTCTGCAGTCCTGCCCACATCTATGCATCCCTCATTTCTTTCCTGGGAACTTGTAAAGCAAGCTCTTTTACTGCTGAGTCATTTCCATGGCCAGGAATTGAGATTCAAATCTGTCTGTTTCATTCCAAAGCCAAACAACTCCATGTGCTCATGTACATATCCAGCCCATACAAATAACCAACTGTACATCAAATGCATGACTTATAAATTTTTGAATGTTTTGCTGTGAACTGGAAGCATCTCTAGTAGAACACAAATTGAATTTACATGATTACTAAAAATGATTTGGCATTATTAATAATATTGTATTTTGGGAAAGCAGTGCATAACTCAAAATGATTTGTATACTTTCCTTAAAATAACACTCAGTGTAAAGTTGTATCAATAATATTTGTTTTTAGCTTAGACAAACATTATTTAATATCTATCTAAATCCTAAATGACAGATAACTTATTCTAACAGTTTTAAAAAGGAATGCTTTACAAAGATCTATCAGTAACTTGGGCATGCATAGAATTTTCCCACTGCCCCAAAATAAATAATTAAGTATACAGAGACCACAGGAGGAACCTAGGTTTTCAAAGGCCAACTAATGTAGATGAGATCGAAGACATTGTATCTTGTGTCATTAAATTGGAAGTGAGCACTGTTTAAGATCTATGTCCTGTCTCAAGATTGTATTTGGTGTGTGTTTTAGGAAATAGAGATCAATTTTAAAAGCACACAGGAAAATCAATTTTTGTTCTCCTCCTTTTCTGAAGTAGCAACATTGTGCCTGGCAGTTGACAAGCATGTTGTAGCCCAAGGAAAAACTTTCTGTGAAATCTACATTTCTCCTCAATTTTTTCCAAGCTTACTGATAAAACTAGCTAATATCTGCCGTGTGTGATCTTATTTGTAAATAATCAGGGCAAAAAAAAAAAACCCATATCATTTTACCTGTGCAGGGTCATAACAACAATGGAGTGCAATCAGGTGAATAATATCATTGTTAGGCAAAGAAATAGAGGCCATATCCGTTAACAAAGACGCTGTGGTTTACGTTCTGGTTGAACCTCTCTGCACCTACATTTGAGCACATTTTAGCAATGAAGCATACAAGTTAGAAAGTGAGCAGATGATCACAAGTAGAAATCCAGAAATGAGCATGTTAAATTATACATGGATGCACATCTGCTCAGCCACTGGTGTGACATCAATACCAACACACTTCCTGGTTGACAATGTCACCTGTGTGTAAAGCCAAGGCAATTAAATAATTGAATCATCAACTGGTATCAAAGATACTGTAGATCATTTTCCTTTAAATTGACAAAGTAACATCTAACTCTCAACAATTGGAAACTTGAGCCAAATTGGACTCTAACAGAGGATAATCAAGGAGTTAAGCTTAGCTGACACTCACAGGAAGATCCCTGGGGTATCTTCTGGAACACACATATTTATAAGGAGAGAAGACTAAACAATAGATAATATATTAATAAAGACTAAATACATAATATGTGATATGCAAGAGCTCTCAAGTACACTCCATTTCCTGGATATGACAGCCATGCCTTTCAGGCATTGTCTCCTAAAACACTTGTATGACATGCCAAACACAATCTGTAAGCCAAACAATGAACATCACATTGTGGCGAAGAACTCAGTTCAAACAAACTTGTTTGGAGTGGGTGATGGGCCTGTATAGCATTCACTGTGGAGGAGAAACTATCTAGACCTGGGGAGGAGGGGTAGATACACACTGTGATTACCATTGTTATGATGTGTTCATGTGGCTTACACACATTTCCCCTTGCCCCCACCTTCAAATCTCTCTTAGGTCATACATTTCTGAAACAGAAAAAAAGCAACTATCCCAACTTCTTAGAAAGTATTCCTGAAGGGAATGGTTTGCCAATTGTCTGTTTTCTCAGAAGCACATTACTATAAACTATCATAGTGAGAAAATTACTTTCCTTTGTATGTTCAGTCCTAGCTTGGTTACTAAATTAAAGTCCTATATTTTAGCTGATCTAGGCTTCACTTTTGAAAGCTGATAATGGTTACAGATAACCGTAGAAGTGAAAATATTGTACTCCATCAATATGACTTATATTTCATAGTTTTTAAAGAAAGTGTTGTTATGGTCAGCAATATTTCATAATTTTTAAAACTTTCCAGGGTGGGGAGAAGCCCTGGGAAATGCTTTTTTTTTTTTTCTGGACATGGCATGCCTTATCAAACTTATGAACTCACAGCAGCTGTAGTTACCTGCACAAGATCCACAGAAAATTAAGCTACCTAAAATTCCAACATAGATGGGCGGGGGGTGGGGTGGGGTGAGGGGGGGGAGCTCACGAGAACCCACCCCTGACTGGCAGTTGATAGCTGCCAGTGAAGGGAGAGTCACTTATCCTTGAGCCTATGGCCACTGGTAGCTTGCCCAAGTTCCAATTGATGGCTCTATATTCATGCACAAATTGGCAACACTGGCTGAACTTAATGGGTTATTAGAAATAGAATAAGAGGAAGAGAGGAACTTGGGAGGAGGATGTGTTAGGAGAGTCAAGCAGGTGTTGGAGGGAGGAAAGGGGTGGTGGAAATGATCGATCATATTTCATTATATACACATACAAACGTCTCAAATAATACATTTTTAAAAATAAGAGGAGGGGCTGAAAAGATGGCTCAGCTGTTAAGAGATCTTACTGCTCCTGTAGAGGACCTTGGTTTGGTTCTCATCAGCCATGTCTACTGGCTCACAACCACCTGTTAATCCAAATTCAGGGGATCTGACGCCCTCTTCTGGCCACCATGAGAACCTGCATGCACGTGGTACATGCAAACCCAGGCAGGAATAAGCACATAAAAAAAAAAAAAAAAAGATAAATAAATCTGAGAAAATAAAATGAGAGCAAAAGTAAGTGAGAGGATAAACTCTGTGCAGACTGAAGATTACAAACAAATAAGAAATAACGCATAATAATCATACAGGTAATGGGGCGGCTGTGGTGCACGCCTTTAATCCCAGCTCTCAGGAAGCAGAGGCAGGTAGATCTTGAGTTTGAAGCCAGCCTGGTCTATAAAGGGAGTTCCAGGACAGCCAGGGCTACACAAAGAAACTCTGTCTTGAAGAAAAACAAAGCAAAACAAAACAAAACAAAATGTGGGGTCTGAAGAGTGACTCAGCAGTTAAGAGTACTGATTACCCTTCCAGAGGACCCTGGTTCAATTCTCAGCATCCACATGGCAGCTCACAATTGTCTGTAACTCCAGGATCCAACACCCTCACACAGACATACATAGAGGCGAAACACTAATAAATTATAAAATAAAAATAAATTAAAAAAAACCCATACAGGTGATTCTCTTAACAGAAATTAGAAAAAAAAGTAACTTTCCATGTTTAACGGTAAATGTGTGTCTGGATTAACAATGCCTTTTGACCCAAGAATTTAAAATTTTTCTGTTTTAGTTTTTTTGTCAGGGGTGATTTTGTTCTTTTCTCTCGCAGACATTGGGCATCATCTGGATGAATTTGGACTGTTGCATTTGGAGGATGATGCTTTAGTTGGGAAGAGAAGGCAGGACCTGCTTCCACATCCTACAGTGCTCAGAACAGCCTACTCCTCCTTCCTCCCAAAGAATGATGCTGGGGTTTAGAAACCTTGCCTGTCTTGTTTGCCTTGTGTGTTGCAATAAGGAGATCAGGAAGCACCATCATACAGAGCCTTTACTTCTGAGGTTCTGATAAAGGCCAATATTCCATACCTGACTTTTAACTTTGGAGAAATGAGTCACTTTTGATGATAACTTTCTTGTATGTATTCAATCATTATAAAAAAGAAATAATACCGAAACTTGTAGAGGTAGATTTAAATATAACAGAGAGTTGAAACAGTCCTATAAGATAATACAGACAACTGATTTATTTGTGGTGATAGCTTTAATGCTGGGGCTGAGTTGTCCTTCAGACTGAGCTGAAAAGATTTTGACACCTAAGTTGTAATACAAAATGATTTAGCGAAAAATCCCACCATAGCAAGTATATACCAGTCAGTCAAAAAAAAAAAGGGGGGTAGGTGGGTAATAGACTGGTTTCAGAATGGCTATTTCTAAAATGTATAGATGGAGATCTACATAAAAAGATGCCCTTTGAATAAATCTGCACTTCAGAAATACCAGTAAATATTTGTTTCCCAAAAGGATCTGATCCTGAAATGTTAAATATCACGGGTTGAAATGCTGCTTCTATTTTAGAAAAAAGTAATTATGGAAAGCAGACCTCCTTCCTCTTATGATACCAACTTATAATTGTTTAGGATTTGATTATCTTCTGCATGAAATGCGATCGTCCTCACTCTCCTGATGCTGCCTTCTCATCTCGTTACTCATTAGCACCTGTCCCGGGGAGAGAAAGAGAGCCAGGAAAGGAGATGGAGCGCCAGGCAACGTTTCCACTTGTTAGTAACGATCTGAGGGGGAGAAAAGGAGAGCAGAGACAAGACTTACCATTCTCCATCATCAGATGTGACTCACTGCTGAAGACAGCAGAGTGGTACCTCTCCAGCGCTTCATTAAGGGCAGCATGTAAGAGATTGCTGAAGGAAACGACCTGCTATCCCTTTAGCCTGTTAACTACAGAAACACAATACCCTGTGATTTACAGTGTGATGTTTGCTTCCACTTCCGGTCATGAATGTTATTGCCATGATACCTTCAGGAGGTGAAGCTGACAGCTTTTCTATTGTAGAAAAGAGAAAGAGAAAGAGAGAGAGAGAGAGAGAGAGAGAGAGAAAGAGAGAGAGAATTTGTTTTTGTCATTGTCACATTTCTGAAAAATATCAATCTGAGAATGAGATGAGTTTTATGATGTTGCTGTCATCACGGCATTTATTTAAAATAGAGTTTTAAGTGGGAAATGAATGAACTGACTGATTAGTTTCTAGAGAAAATTTTTATAATGAACGATTCAAATAACTGCAAAAAAGTCTACTGTGTCCACCTTGGTGCATGCTTAGAGGTCAAAAGATAATTTTGGAAAGTTTTGTTTTGGCTTACTAATTGAGCCTGTGTTTAAAAGTGTGTGGGTTTTTTTTAAATAAATAATGCATTCTAGAACCTTCTATGGAGGATTCAAACTTCTTTCCATCCACCATCTTTCTCTAAGTTACAAGGTCTTGCAAAGTAAAGTACCTAATGCTGTGTTGTACATCCCTGAGCATCTGGCATGCATGTCACAAGCAAGTTTGCAATGCATACAAACAGCAAATCAATTAAAGAACAAATGAATGATTTTGATGTAGGAATAAATGCCTTTAATAGTTTCAGGGGAACTGAAGTTTTGAACAAGGAGCCATTGCTCCATCACTCCCTCTTCCCTGGGATATCTTTAGGAGTGAATTTATTACCTCCTTGCGAATGAAAATTAATGTAAAATTTACTAAATTTATTCTCTCTCTCTCTCTCTCTCTCTCTCTCTCCCAAGCTCATGTATTTTTTGCACCTCAAGTGTCATCTACTTTACTTTTTTGAGACAGGATCTTTCAGTGGGTGCGAGGGGTCAATTTGGCACTGGGGTTACAAGCATGCACCACCATGCATGCTTTTGTTTGTTCTTGTTTATTTTGCTAAGAATTCTGGAGATGGAACTCAGGTCCTCATGCCTGCCCTGTATAGCAAGCATTTCACAAGCTCAAGCATCGGCCTAGCGCTAACCTGTGCCTTTTAAGCTGGGTCTAATAGTCCTCTTTAAGACAATATTGGAAGTAAAACTGAAACTGTGATTGCCACAAACAAGCCAAGCTTACAGCTATTAGCTACTAAATCATCATAATAAAAATGTCACTATCTTGTTTGGAGCCAATACTTTTCCCTTGGACATTTTCTCCCACAAAAATCTAGATAAATTCAGAGAAGCAGAGTGCATTTAGATGTTCACTTTTGGTGAAGAGTTGGACTTAGTTTGTTAAAGTACATTAATGAACTCTCGGCCTACTCATGAAAACTGACATTAGAACAGTCACCTTGAGGATAAGATGATCTTGAGGTGAGCAAGCACAGCTCTGGGGTTGAATAACCTCCAATAAAGATCCTTCACTGAAACGTTTTGATATTGGTAATTGGGAACAGAGATAGACAAAACAGTGAGACAGCCTCAGTCCAAAAAGAAAATCAGTCCTCACTAAAATAAAAGACATGATGTACAGACGGTATATTTCTCCATCAACAGAAGAAAATGATTTTTCCTTATAAAACCAAAGCTTCTAATCTCAACAACTTTAATTTTAGAAATTAAAGTGGTTCTTAAAAACTAGCCTTTCTATTAACACAAACAATTCTACTTTACATAGCTACCAAGAGCACACAAAGCGGTCAATAAACTGAAAGATGTGTCTGCTGCTACTGTCTTATCTCTGCTCTGATTGTCCAATCAACAGCGGTAATAATGGCTCTTACTTTCTCTTGCTGCTTGGAACAAAGTGATTCTCTTTTGGCTTGTGTCTCATAGGTTCGTGTTGTCTATCAGGTCAGGGGCTGGCTTGTAGTTGTCTTTGTGTTTCTTACTTCTTTTGACAGTCTTGAACCAGCTAGTATCCAATGAATGTGTGTTGAATAGAAGAATGATCAAAAGTCAGCATGAATAAGATAAGGCTAGAACAAGATAAGGCTAGAGGAATGGTTAAAGAAAGTTAGTGTGTTAATGCCCTGTTGTCCTCCTGTCCTGGCTACTGAATCCATACAGCTGGACTTCAAAAAGGGCAGGTAAAGCATTATAGACATAAAGTAAAGGTGAATAGTGGATTTATAAATTAAGAGATAAGATTGAATCAAATGATTTCTGCTGTGGGATGTTCTGTATGGCAAATGTGTTGCTAATAAAACACTGATTGGCCAGCGGCTAGGCAGGAAGTATAGGCGGGGCTAACAGAGAGAATAAAAAGAACAGGAAGGCAGAGGGAGTCTCTGCCAGCCACCGCCAGGACAAGCAGCATGTGAAGATGCAGGTAAGCCACGAGCCACGTGGCAAGGTATAGATTTATAGAAATGGATTAATTTAAGATAAGGACAGTTAGCAAGAAGCCTGCCACAGCCATACAGTTTGTAAGCAATATAAGTCTCTGTGTTTACTTGGTTGGGTCTGAGTGGCTGTGGGACTGGCAGGTGAAAGAGATTTATCCTGACCGTGGGCCAGGCAGGAAAACTCTAGCCACAGATTTCATCTCTTCAAGCTCAAATTTTCAATGACTCAGAAAGCCTCAAATACTTTATATTCATACACAGCTCTGTCTGTCCATCTGTCTGTTTATCTCTAACTCTATCACCTTTATCTCCCTTCCTCCTCCCCTGCCATCTTCCATCTCTTATTTATTCATTTATCTATCTATCTATCTATCTATCTATCTATCTATCTATCTATCTATCTATCAATCATCTATCTATCTATCTATCTATCTATCATCTATCTATCTATCTATCATCTGTCTATCTATCTATCTATCTATCTATCTATCTATCTATCTATCTATCTATCTATCTATTTATCTATTTATAAGCAGCAGTTTATTTCCCCACAGTTCTACAGGCTCCAAGTCTGAGATCAAAGCATTAGCAGTGTGGGTCCATCTCTGAGCTGAGGAGATCTCTGTTCTCTTTTGGTTTGCAACTGGCATCCCCTTCCTTTCCTCTCAAATGGTTTTCTTCTCTCTGTGTCTTGTTCATATTTCCTCTTTCTGTGAGGATA
>CABHPQ010055287.1:0-12325 GCA_902168405.1 Peromyscus aztecus
TCCATACACACTAGAGACATTGGTGGCACACACATACATGCACACAATCAGGCAAGGCACTCATACATATTAAGTAACTCACTAAACACTTCACTAAAAAGACGCCTTCAACTGGAAATATAAAAAGTGAATTATGGACGATTCTACAGAGGTATGAATTCCTTTTTTTAAACATTTTTATTGGAAAAATTTAAACAGTTCTTTTTCAAAAAATGAAAAATAAGAGAAAACCCCTTTCCCTCTTAACCCCTAGTCCAATAGAATTCAACATACCAGAAGAAGGGTGCAGAGAAACCAAACCCTGGAAGACCTATGACATCTATAAGGTATTGCCATTGCCCCTGAATGGGTAAGAAAAAGAATTGTGTATTTGTGATATTGCCTTTACAAAATATTTCTCTTGACAATTTAATAAAAAAATTTGATACTTCTTAAGCTAGTCCTTAATGCCCTATGTCAAGACTAGCTCACCATTTTGTATCAGAAATAACTGAATAAAATTGGCCCACATTTTTAAAATATTTGGAAAGCAGCTAAAGTTATTAATTTTCAAAATATTAATTTTAATATTTAAGAATATTTTCATAAATACATTTTCTTTACATTATATGATAATTTGTAGAATTTTCATCTTATCACAGTGATAGGGTCCATATTAACAGTTATATTTATTAAATCATACATTATAGAAAATAAATTAGCATAACTTTAAGCTTTAGTACACTCTTTTTCTACTACAAAATGGAAAATGGGGTAACCCCAACACACTGAACTCACCATAATGGACCAAAGTTGTGGGGGAAAAATCTTTAGTTTAAGTCAAAATATTGCTGTTACTTCCATAATCATTTTAATTATGTATGGAAGAAATAAATTTCTCATTTAAGAAAGTGTATAGAAATGTATTATTACAACTAAGGAACACAATATTGACTGGCATGGGAGTTTGACAGTTTGGTTCAAAGTTTTCTGAACTGTCAACAATTTTGTCATGAGAGATACAGATTTACATGGTATGGAAAGACTAATATGTAGCTAGAGTTTTCCTGCCTGACCCACGGTCAGGATAAATCTCTTTCACCTGCCAGTCCCACAGCTGCTCAGACCCAACCAAGTAAACACAGAGACTTATATTGCTTACAAACTGTATGGCCGTGGCAGGCTTCTTGCTAACTGTCCTTATATCTTATATCAATCCATTTCTATAAATCTATACCTTGCCACATGGCTCGTGGCTTACCGGCATCTTTACAAGCTGCTTGTCCTGGCGGTGGCTGGCAGCCAGTGACTCCTTCTGCCTTCCTGTTCTTTTAATTCTCTCTGTTAGTCCCGCCTATACTTCCTGCCTAGCCACTGGCCAATCAGTGTTTTATTAGCAACACATTTGCCATACAGAACATCCCACAGCACTAATATATTTTCCTTTGGATTTGTTGTTGTTTGCTGTTCAATTTTCTTGTTTATTTTTTGTATTGCACCAGGAAGAAATGAAGATGGGAAGTCTGCTCAAATAAAGCATGATGCCACAGCTGCCATACATACTGTGTGAACCACATATTGATAAAGAATCTTGCAGACTACAAGAGGGGTTAACTTCCGAATTTTCATTTGGAAAATTCCATTGAAGAAAACACATCTGTAAACTTTGACAATATATTTAGACAGTTACCTTTTCCCCCTAATAATAGAAAATAGAATTTCCCCTCATGTAACATATCCAAATTACAGTTTTTCCTCCATCCACTTCTCCCAATTCGTCCCCACCTGCTGTCCATCCAGATCAGCCCCAATTCTGTCTCTCAAAAGAAAATAAATAGGCTTCAAAGGGATAACAAGAAAATAGAATAAATAGGATAAAAAATACTAACACATTGGAAATGGACAAAACAGATAAACAGAAAAGAGCCCAAGATAAGGCACAAAAAAAGAGATAATTAATCGTTCACACATGAAGGAATCCCATAGAGCCAATGAACTGGGACCCACAAAGGACTTGTAGAGTAAAATGATAGGAAAAACAAATAAATATTTAAATAAAATAAAATGAAAATTAAAAATGAAGTACAATAAAATCAAAATCCCTGACATGACATCATTATAAGACAAGGAACCTCCACTGTTGTTGAGTTCATTTTCTGTTGGTCATCTATTGCTGGGCGTGCAGCCTATCCTTAAGAGTATTTTGACTACTAGTGAGACTCCCTCTAAGAAGAGTAAGTTTTCATTTGCAAGTGGTTATCGATTTCCTCTTGGCTAAGGATGGGTGCCTATGTCCAGTTCTTCTTTCAGTTCTAGAAACCCATCTGGTACAAACCTTTGCAGACCCTGTGCATGATGCCTCTGTGTCTGTGAGTTCATAAGATCTCAGATTATGTTAATTTAAAGGGTTTGTTTCCTTGCTGTCTTCCATCCCTCAGGCTCTTACACTTCTTCCCCTTATTCCACAGGTTTCCCTAAGCCCAGAGGGGAAGGATTTGATTGAGATGTCCCATTTAGGGATAAACTTTGTATAGTCTCTTAGTCTCTAGATATTAGTGGCCTGTGGGTCTCTATATTTGTTCTCATTTGCTGCATGAGGAAGCATATCTGATGATGGCAGAGCAAAGCATTGATCTACGAGTATAGCAGAATGTCATTAGGAGTCATTTTATTGCCATGTTTTGTTGTTTGTTTATTAGTTTTTGTTGTGTTTTGCTTTTCTTTTTTTTAGAACAGTAGTACTTGGTTTTACCCTAGGTCCCTCAGATATCCAGTCTCCCATTCTTCTGGTTCTTGGTCATCCAAACAGTGTAGGATATGGGTTCCATCTCATGGAGAAGGCCTTAAGTCAAACCAGATAGTGATTAGTTGCTCCTACAAGCTTTGTATCACTATTGACCTAGGATGTCTTACACCATTGTAGACTGAAGAGTTCATAGCTTAGTTAGTGTTAATCTTCTTCTTGGGTAGCATGAAAGTTCTTTCTTGTATCAAAGACGCTAGCATGTAGGGGTAAAGGATCTATGTAGGCATCTACTTTACTTTTCCATGTTCAATGATTTGTCTAGGTGTTGTCTTTAGCAATAGGGCCTTGCCACCAGCTTGTGGAGAGCAACCTATAGTCTTGGCAACAGCTTGGGTTGTTTAGGGATTCGCAAGGGACCCCTTTACCCAATAATCCAATTATATGCATTGCATTCCCAGTATTGGAGGCTTCAATTGGTGACAAGAGATGCCCAGTTGGGGCTCTTTCTCTCCTATTATTTGGTAACTTGGTAATTTCATTTAGATCACATTTATAGTTGTATAAATTTTAGGAAGCTTCTAACCTATTAGGTTTCTATACTATCCTGCAAATGGCCCTTCATTTTAGTGGTCTTTCCCAGTGTTCTCTCACTCATCTCCTTCTTCTTCCTTCCCATTCTTGAACCCCCCATTCCAGTTTCCATCAATATCTATTCTGTTTCCCGTTCCTAGGGAGATCTATCTGTCCACCCCCCAAGTCCCAGTCACTTACTCTGTAAATAACCTCTGTGGTTCTACAGTAGCTTGGTTACCATTTACTTAGCAGCTAATATGCACATATAAGCAAAGAAATACCACATTTGTTTTTCTGAGCCTGTATTATCTCTTTGTCTTATGTTTGTTGCAGGTATGTTGCAACTCTCAGGGTCTACGGTGGTAGTGTTGCTGGGCTTTAGTGTAGACATATTGTGCTGGCTGTTATTTACTGGGTTTTTATGCTGGTGTCTAGGCATCTGAGTTTGGAATGACTGTAATTCTAGGAGCCTGCATCTTCATCTTGTTTTGTCTGTTAGGTGCTTGTTTGTTGTTTTTGTTTTTCCCTTGGTTTCTGTTGCCCTCTCTGGTTTTTAGGAAGTTGTAGAAGCTGTGTATTGCATGGTATGAAGTTTTTCTGGGATCTTCTAGGGCTGGTCACTGAGGTTTCCAAATAAATGCATTTCTAGATATTGAGTGACAACACATAAAAATGAGAATGGGCTAAGACTGGCAGCAACTGAGTGAGTCCACAGAAGGGAGGAAAGTAGGGTGTGACATCAGGATCGGCTTAGGCTCCTGTGAATGAGTACAGAGCATGAGAGGCCATAACAGGTAGTCTGCTACATAGATTAGGATAAGATTGGGGGATTGGATTTGGAGGTAGGAGACTGAAGTATTGGGGGAACTATTAAGGCAACTCTATGTAGTTAAAAAGGAGGTTTATTTTGGGGGATAAAAGGTTTCATTACAGGATCTGGGGGAGGTGAGGTGCAGTCCAGCTGGGTTCTCTGGAGAAGTCTGCTCAGTCTACCATCCAGCATCCAGGATTATCAGGAACAAAGAGAGCCAGTACATCAGGATCTGGGATCTTATGGGCTCCTGTCTCAGCCCTGCCTCAGGGGCAGGTCATAGGTAGGCATGACAGTTTCTGGAAGCCTCACTGCGGGTAGTACTTCCAGGTCAAAGCTGGAACAGCTACCTACTACACTGAAGCTTGTCTATCTGATATACTGAACTTCTTGCTTCTCTGGCAGGCTTGGCTGGCAGGTTCCTAGGAAATGCATGCTGCAATTGAGGGCTGAGATAACAGGATGGGTAGGGAGAAACTTGAAGGAGATCTAGATCTGCTGCTGAGGCATCCAAGCCCCCAGCATGTGAGAGAAAGTGAAGAGGAGATGAGGATAGGCAAACTACTGGACAGATGCACAGACTCACATAGGAATTTTATCTGAGGGTCAAAGCTTATTTCTTCATGTTATTTTTCTTTCTGCTGCTTGCTCTTACTCTGTTCTTTCTCTATTTTGGTCTTTTATTCTGTTGTTTTTCTTTTAGTTTTAATAATAAAAAATATTCATAAGGACCCACATACATTCATGTCTAAGAAACTTGTTGTAGATTAACAAAGTATAAGCAAGCATGGTATTTTTCTCAGCCAGTTCTTATACTGGCAGGATGAATTTTGCAATTACAAAGAAAGGATCAATCATTTTATTATTTATCTCAAAAGGTAATCTTACAGAAAAAAGTCGTAAAAGAATCACAAATCTAAACTTAAATATAAGAAACAGTCATTTTTACTTTATGTCCTCCAAGTGCATAAACACTCATCAACATTATTTTATTAAATTATATCAGTAAGCTGAGAGCAAAAATGGATACATGGAATTAATCATTGCCTTTGATCACCAACCCATCTTTAGCAAGAAAAGAAGCTCAGCTAATAATAACCAGGCTGCCATTTTTCTTGTTCACTGACCTCAACAAGTCCTTTGCTCAACTATCAAAAGCTTGCCTTTCTAAAGTTTAAATTGCTCCCCAAGATTTTCTACATCAAAGCCATCAACAAAAACATCTGAACCTACCTTTACAAACAATCTACATGTCTAAATTCTTTATAAGGGTAGTGATTGAATCATTAATCTGCTCCAGCAGCAATGCTTGGAAAAAGTCAATCACTATTATTGTACATACCAATCACACTGCTCAGTGAGGGGCTAAAATCCCCCTTACAGTTTTCATTCAACTCATAGATTATGAAGCACGGGGGAGTAATGACCACCAGGGCAGTGAGCAGAGCATTATCAATATCAGAATCCTTAGGACACATAATCCTCAGGGCCTGGCTCTCCAAGGCTCACTCAGCATGTTTATGCTGACTGCCAAGCCATGTTCCATGAGTTTCAAAGCTGCTTGCTGTTCCTCTAACATGGCTCCTGACATGGATCAGCTGGAGATGGGGGCAGAGCAGGGGGAGGGCCACAGCAGGTGGCTTGCTATAGAGTTAGTGGTGAGACTGAGAGATTGGATTTAAGGGAGAGGAGTGAGGGAGATGGATGTCTGCAGTGAGCCTACCTGCTTCCCTGTCTGGATAGGCCTGCTGGTTCTTGGAGGAAAACCTGATGGTGTTGGGGGCTGGGATAATGTGATGAGTGGGGAGATTGAAGGTTTGGAGGCTCTGTGTGATGCATTGAAGGTGTGGACAGAATGGAAGGAGAGGCCACAGCAAGTGATCTGCTAAAGAGCTGAGGGGGAGACTGTGGGACTGGATTAGAAGACAGGAGGGAGAAATGAAGGTCTGCAGTTAGCCCCCCGGCTTCCCAGACCAGCATGGCCTACAGGTTCCCAGGGAATGCCCGCCTTGTTTTTTCTTGATAACTATTTCCATCTTTTAGGAAGGAAGTTTAGGAAACTATTTTCTATTCATAGTTTAAATTTATATTTCACACTACTTAATTATCTGATTCTGGAGAAGTGGAAAACAGTGCTTAGAGTATTACAATTTGGGTCAATAACCTCCATGGAGAGTTCATAGTGTACAGTGATTAAACGTATCTGTAATATGAAACCAAAGAAATGAAAAACATAGTTTTAATTTCCCTGAGAATCATTGTAGTTATCTATATAACTGAACTTGATTTTGAAAGAGTATGGTTTTTATCTTTCATTTAAGCCAAATTGTTAGTACATTGCATATTTAAATACATAATAAGAATTAATTCTTGAAGTGGTTCTCAAGGTTCCTAATGCTGCAACCCTTTAATACAGTTCTTCATGTTGTGGTGACCACCCCCCTGACCATAAAATTATTTTGTTGCTACTTCATAACTGTAATTTTGCTACTGTTATGAATTATGACCTGATATGCAGGATATCTGAGATGTGACCCCCAAGGGGGTTGTAACCCATACATTGAGAAGAGTTGCTTTAAAGGGACTGCAATATAGATATTTTAAAGAGGTACTAATGCTTTAATAATCATTTGCTCAATGTAATTTTTTTCATTTATCAGCTTTTTTGTTTCATTTTGTTTTGTTTTTTCAAGTCAATGTTTAGCTGTCTTGGAACTCGCTTTGTTTGGCGACCAGGCTGACCTCAAACTCACAGAAATCTGCCTGCATCTGCCTCCAGAGTGCTGGGATTAAAGGCATGCACCACTTTGCCAGGCCATCTACCAGCCTATTTTTATCTAAGGATTATCCATAGTTACAGGTGGAAATAGAAGAATATTATGAGATAGTATACTTTAAAAGGCCTTCATGCTATTTTGTCTTTAGAATGAAGTCATTTTAGGCCTGCTCACATTTATTTATTTATTTATTTATTTATTTATTTATTTATTTATTTATTTATTTATACTATTTTTATTTAAAAAGTTTTTTATTCATTTTACATACCAACCAAAGATCCCCTTCTCATCCTTCCTCCTGTTCTCCCCCACCTTCCCCCCTAAACAGCCCCCATCCCCTCCTCCAAAAGGGTAAGTTCTCATATGGGGGGACAGCTAAACCTGGTACATTCAGTTGAAGCAAGACCAAGCCCCTCCCACCTACATCAAGGGTGAGCAAAGTGTTCAACTGTAGGTAATGGGATCCAGAAAGCCAGCTCATGCACCAGGGATAGATACTGATCACACTACCAGGGACCCCTCAAACAGACCCAGCTACACAACTGTCTCCCAGATGCAGAGGGTCTAGTCCAGTTCTATGCAGGTTCCACAGCTGTGGGTCTAAATTTCGTGAGTTCCTATGAGCTTGGTATTTTAATCTATGAATTGAAAACCTAATAGTACAGATGCAGCATAAGGGTATTTCCTTTACATGTGTGTGTAACTCACCAATTATTATAGGAATACATACGAAAGAAATAATTGCACATTTAAAATTAATGTTCAATACCTCAAAGAAAATTATATCTGCAATTAGAACCTTAAAGGATTTAAACTAGAAAAAGTGACATTTATGCTCAAACTTGAAGAACTAGTGAATGCTGTAAAGGACTGTCTAGTCAATCACTATTTTCTGATGAGGAAAATAATGTCTGATGTGTCGACTTTCATACAAAGTGAAAAGATGAAGAAAACGCAGGTCTTCCAAAGCATTTTCATCCACTTAAAGAATCAAGTCCTGGAAATGAGACACTTTGTGTATGAATGTCTACAGATGTATTAAAATCTTTGTGAAAATCAGTGAACAAATACAATAGGATTTGTACTTTCTCCTAGATTGGGCTGTTATATTCTCTACCATGTCATGACCAAACACCATAAGAAAGAAGAATGAGAAATATAATTAATTAGATTGATTTGGAGTTTATCTTGATAAATCATTTGTTTATTCTAACTAGGACATTCCTATCTCAAAATTATGCTGACACATATGAAATGACAGTATTACTGTGTCTTTTGAAATCAGTGGAATTTAAGTCCAGAAACTGAGAGCTTACAATATCACATACCCAAGCCAGAACTAATGTGAAAGTGTGATTCAGTGAACATTTTTTTTCTATTATACTGGAGAAAACTCTGATTAATGAATTTGTCATTTGCCTTTATTATAGCTTTTGGTAAATATTTCTATTTTCTGTAAAATCTTGAATACACTAAGGAATGTATTTGGTTCAAGAGGTCAAAAGATCTACTTCTATATATAGACAGGACTCTGTGTCACTAATGTTGCTGGGGATCGAACCCAGATTTTCAGTAACACTTGAAAATCAGTCTACCATTTAGATACATGCTACCCTTGCTAGATAACTCTTATAACCATAGTTATCATATTACTATAAATTAATAGATATACAGGACCCTGTAGTCTCTATGTAAGCTCAGGGCATGTGAGACAATTGTACGTCTTCTAAGAAATCTTGGTACAGAGAGTGGCCAGAATATGAAATATTTTCTATTATAAATACCATAAAGTTGAAGTCAGAAGACTTCTAAAAATGATTGCAATGATTTAGTCAAATTAATTGGGAATAATAATTCAAATACATTTCAATTTATTGACCATAGAGAATGCCAAGTTATGGAAGCAATTGTTTGACAGGTAATAGTAGTTAGTAGTTAAACTCCTGCCTTCTACCTTCTCTCTACTGTGTGGGAAAGACTACCCTTCTAAAGAATTATTTAAATAAGCAGAACAGTCTTGTTGTCCTTCTTATGGGTTCCTTTGGCTTTCCTGGGTCTGAAGATGACTACAGAGGTCTGCGATTGAAACAGTGAAACAGTGAGAACATGGGAACAGTGGTAACAATGATGAAGGAGAAAAATAAGACAGTGATTTGGTCCCTGTTGTTGTGGGTGATAACAGTAAAGGAAAGACACGTGTTCACTCTCCTGCCTTGAGAAAACAGGAGATGATGATGGTAATAATATAGGTAGAGACATATATACGAGAAAAAGCAGAAGGAAAATAACAAACTTGCTCTTGAAATGTATATATATATTGTTTTGTGAGAATATACAGTTCCAGGATAAAGATGTGCAGTTCCAACAATGCTGCATGCTATTGTCAATTAAGAGGAGTCCATGCCCTCTCATTTCAGAATGTTCTATTCTATATATCTTGTGTTCAACCATCCTACCTTTTGACATCATGAATGTTTCACTCCCATGACAAGGAACAGGAAAAGGAAAATGTTTCAGTCACCACACACTAAAAATCTCAGTCTGGAGCCATTTATCAAATTATTCTTTGCCAACTTCCAAAGCCACTTTGGCTCAGCCTTCTTTAACTTCCATTTTTGTGAAAAGGTGCATAGCATACATAGTTATTTGAACCAGCTTACTTATATTTCACAGGAAATGCTGAGAAATACATGAAGTGTGAATTTTCTGGTTTCAACATCCCTCAGAGTTGACCTGCACCATGAACTTCTGACAGGTAGAGAGCATGACTGCTGAGCTTATATTTCATTTATCTACAATTTGACCTTTGCCTCAGCTTCATCTCATAGCCACGTGTGAACATGACTGCCATGACTTTGTCTGCTCACGACATATAATCAATATCAAGGGCATTAGTCATGCTTCTAACACCTATGCAAAGGTGAAAGTTTCTGAGGTCACAAGGATTCGAGGAAGCCCTCTAGCTTTCTAGACTTGTGCTGCTGCATTTAATCTATCCTGCTAAAATATTTAATGAAAAGTCGATTTCTTACTAGTGCATTGGTCTGAAAGTGTCAAAAGAAGTTTTCTAACAAATGTTATTTTAGAAGGAACGATTGAGGGAAATTCTCCTTTTCTCTTCTATAGGCAAAGATGTTGTTTAATCAATTTTGAAATGAGAGATAAATGAATAGGTTGTAAAAAAAAAAACATCCCATCACTTTGCAAGGTTAGTCTAATAAAAATAAAGAGCTTCAACCCACAAATTCTATAATTTGACTGGCTATAAATTATAAATGCCAATTCTTATCCTACAAATGCAAACTCATGGAGGGAATATCAATGGAAAACAATTACTAGGTGGATTTTGTGCTCTGGATCCACAAACTAAAATACATTTAGTGTTTTCAAATCAATGCTGGAGGAAATGTCAAGGCTGGAGTATGCATTTACTCATTTTGCAGAGATGTCCAAAGCTATTAACTTTCTGCACTTTAATTAGAAAAGCAACACAAAGTCTTCTCTCACTCAATAGTAGGAAATTCAAGACATTTAGTACTGGGAAAATACCTGAATTTGTGAAATCTTATAGATCCAAAGGTATTCTTGGGATAATGGCAATAGTTACTAAAAATCATTTCTATTTTTATGACCATAAATTGATTTTAAATTACAAACCTTAAGCATACAAAGATAATGGATATTGAAAGAAGAAGATAATTATAGGAAAATTAGAATGGTTAAGTAGGCTCAAAAATAGTATAATTTTTAATATAATGTGTTAAACTGCTTAATTGTAAGCTCAGTTATAGGGTGGAATTTGTCATGGCCAGTAAGGTATTATTGAAGACTGTTATTAGTAAAATATTCAGTGATTTTTCTGTTTTTTTAAAAAAATATAGTCCATTCCTTCTATATAGAATTACTTAAGAATAAATTGTGTTCTAATTATAAGCCACATTAGAAACAATATTGCATTTTTATGCCTTAAGCAAAAATATATTTACAGCTATGGATTTAAGAAAAGTGTCCAACCTGGAATATTTTATGTCACATGGTAATCTCAATTTCTTTATTAAAACTTCATTTTCACATTTATCATGCAGATTAGTAATGCTGGAAAATGGAAAGCTTAAAGAAATGATTGGAAGAGAGAAGAATGAAGAGGAGAAAGCAGTTCTATAAAGCCTTTGCAAGTTGCTCGTAAAATCCACAGCTAGTGCCCATGGACTCCAGTTTTCAGAATGACTTGCTAGACCATTCACAAATCATGTTAGTATCTTATAAGTGAATAGAGTCAGTGTGGGGGTGTTTTAATATTTCATGATTCTCAAGTGACTAGATGTGTTTTAGATGGCTCTGTTGCTGAACATTTAGAAAGGTTCTCTGTGGCCAGAGGGTCTTTACTACCGTGTAGGAGTTATGTGAATGTGATAATAGCTATTGTTTAAATTTTCTTGTTTTGATATTATACTTAAAATTGTATTTCTTTAGCTGGCTGGATATTTATTACAATCATTTGTTGCATTTCAAATAACAAGCTGCTGATTGCAGTGTTTCTCTTTTCAGGAAACATCTGATCATTGACTTAATAATGTAAGTTGGCATCAAGGCTTTCCTAAAGTCATTTCTTTTTTTTTTTTAATTAAGAAAAAAGTTTTTATTCATTTTACATACCAAAGTTCCCCTCTTCCCTCCTCCTGCCCTTCCAGCCTCCCCCTCCTAAACCACCCCCAGGTCCCTCCTACAAGAAGGTAAGGTCTCCCATGGGGAGGTACATTTAGTAGAAGCAGGTCCAAGCCCCTCCCCGTGTCTCAAGGTTGTGTGAGGTGTCCCATCATAGGTAGTGGGCTCCAAAAAGCTTGCTCATGCACCAGGGATGGATTCTGATTCTGCTACTAGGGGACCCCTTAAACAGATCATGTTACACAACTATCTCACTATGTAGAGCTCCTAGTCCAGTCCCATGCAGGCTTCACAGCTGTTGATCTAAATTTCATGAGTTCCCATTAGTTTGGTTTGGTTGTCCCTGTAGGTGTCCCCATCATGATCTTGATGTCCCCTGTTCATAGAATCCCTCTTCTCTCTCTTCAAGTGGACTCCTGGAGCTTGGCCTAGTGTGTTTGGCTGTGGATCTCTGCATCTGCTTCAGTTACTGGAGAAAGGCTCTATGATGATAGTTAGAATATTCACTGATCTGATTACTGGGATAAGCCAGTTCGGGCACCCTATCTCCACTACTGCTAGTAGTCTAAGCTGGGGTCATCCTGTAGACTCCTGGGAACTTCCCTAGCACCTGGTTTCTCCCTATCCCCATGATGTCTCCCTCTTTCATTGCTCTCCCACTCCATCTCTGTTCCAGCTCTATCACCCCATTCCCTTATGTTCTCTTCACCTATCCCCTACCCTCCATTGCCACCCCTCATGCCCAGTTTACTCCTGGAGATCTAAAATTACTTC
>CABHPQ010055320.1:0-15239 GCA_902168405.1 Peromyscus aztecus
TTGTACTGAAACTCATGAAACACTTATGCAATGGTATGGTTTTGTTCATTGTAACATGCTGTCTAAAAATTCTGAGTCTTGCTGTTTTTAGTATCAATATTCTAATATAGCACTTTGGAATTGGACTAAATACTTCATCTTTTTTTCAGTACTTCAGAATGATCTTCCAGCACACCCTTGGGGACTTCTAAGCTGTATATGAGCATGTACATCTTCTCTTGCTCATAGGTCATCTCTTCAAAGCTTTACAGTCTCTTGATATTTGTATGGATGAACTCACATGAAATTAAGCTGACTATAAGTCTTTATTAAGGCATTTCCTTGAGTTTTTTTTCATGCTGAATTTTCTGATGTGTCTACAATATTAGCACTGTGTAAAGGATTTAACAAAAGGCATTCAATTCATTTATTGAGTATGGTGGTATTGTATTCCCTAAAATATTGTGCACCTAATAAATTTATCTGGGGTCAGAGAACAGACAGCCACTTGATACAGAGGCTAGAAAATGGTGGCACTCACACCTTTAATTCTAGCACTCCAGAGGTAGAAATCCCTCTGGATCTCTGAGAGTTCAAGGCCACATTGGAAACACCAGGCATGGTGACACACGCCTTTAATCCCAGAAAGCCAGCCTTTAATCCCAGGGAGTGGTTACCAAAAGCAGAAAGGTATATAAGGCGTGAGGACCAAAAACTAGAAGCATTTGGCTGGTTAAGCTTTCAGGCTTCTAGCAGCAGTTCAGCTGAGAGCCATTCAGATATGAGGACACAGAGGCTTCCAGTCTGAGGAAACAAGATCATCTGAGAAGTTGGCCAGGTGAGGTTAGCTGTGGCTTGTTCTGTCTCTCTGATCTTCCAGTGTTCACTGCAATACTTGGCTCCGGGTTTGTTTTACTAATAAGAACTGTTAAGATTTCCTGCTACAGTTGAGGCTTATAGAATGGTACAATAGGATACAAGGATAGCACAATAGTATTCAGTATTTACCCATGGACAACAGTCTTCTGAGAGTCATTGGAGTTTGACTGAATCATAGAGTCTAAACATGACTTCAGATTCATAGATGGACACAACTCAGTTTGGATGATGTCTGTCAATAACACAAGCTTGTACCTGTATTTTCATTTGTCCCACTGCAGACCTCCACTCTCCTAAGGAGGAGAGTGACCTTCTTTCTTAGGCTCCCCAAGCCTCTATATTCTGTCTGTGTTGAGCTCTTTCAATGGGACAATATACTACTATAGTAGTAAGCATAGAGCAGTGAGCAAAGCAATCTTCCCTACTTTAGTTGACTCAAATGCTTTTGCTCTAACGTAGATTTTCTAGTGTAAAAGTTTGGAGGAACAATTAATGGGTTCAACACATGTGGTATGAGAGATTTTTCCTGGAGAGATACAACATTCATATGCACCCACCTAGTCAAAAATGGGAACTGAAAACAGAACCGAGTATACTTGCCACTGAAATTCAAGTTGTTTGAACCAATGGGCTTTATTGGGGTTGCTTACATAAATATGGAACTGGAGCTGCTTACAAAAGCAAAACACTGGATACTCACAGCATACTACACACCTGCAGGTATACCTACATGTTAAAGAGGACTGTATCTTACTGGCTTAATTTATCAAAGCCTCTTCTAAGCAGCAAGACTGGTATAAATTTCTTCCATGGGATTAAGCATAGTGAATCCTGTCAGTTTCAGGAACTTCTTGAAGCTTTTTTTAAATGGTTTATTTCTTGTCCTAATCAGCTTCCCCACAGGATGGAATGCTTCAGTCTCCAGAAAACTGCTACTCAACAGCACATTTTTAGACTTCTCCATTTTGTCTTCATTATGAAGTATTTGAGGTTGAAAAAGTAAAATGTTTTAACAAAAATTTTCCTACAATGTCACAGTTCCAGAATTTTTCCTCAGTATAAAGTCTTGAATTTTTCTAAGATTTGAGCATTATTTAAAGGCTTTCACAAGTTTTTCATGTTCATGATTCTCTAGGGTGGAGCTTGCAGTGGTCCATAATGACAGAGCTTGGATAAAAAGCATAGGCTTTATACATTATTTAATATGGAAACTTTGGTCTCCCATTTGAATTTTCTTATGTTTTCTTAGACCTGAGAGGTGGACAAAGACTTTGCTTTATCCACTGCTTTTATAAGGTTCTCTCCTGTATGAATTCTTTGATTAGTTCTAAGCCTGGCTTCTTGGATAAAGGATTAGTCACATTCAGTGCACTGGTAAGGTTTCTTCCAGTATGAATTTTCTCATGTTTTCTAAGAACTGAGCCAATGGAAAAGGATTTCTCACATCCACTACATTTGTAAGGTTTCTCTCCTGTATGAATTCTCTGATGAGTTATAAGATTGCCTTTCTGGATAAAGCATTTGTCACATTCACTACAGTTGTAAGGTTTCTCTCCTGTATGAATTTTCTGATGTATTCTAAGCTTGGCTTTCTGGATAAAATATTTGTCACATTCACTACATTTATAAGGTTTCTCTCCTGTGTGAATTTTCTGATGTGTTCTAAGATATGACCCAGTGTTAAAGGATTTCCCACATTCACTACATTTATAAGGTTTCTCCCCTGTATGAATTCTCTGGTGTCTTCTAAGGTTGGCTTTCTGGACAAAATATTTCTCACATTCACTGCATTTGTAAGGTTTCTCTCCAGTATGAATTTTCTGATGTCTTCTAAGACCTGAGCAAGTGGAAAAGGATTTCGCACATTCACTACATTTGTAAGGTTTCTCTCCTGTATGGGTTTTCTGATGAGTTCTAAGATCAGCTTTCCAGATAAAGCATTTGTCACATTCACTGCATTTGTGAGGTTTCTCTCCAGTATGAATTTTCTGATGATTTCTAAGATCTGAGACAATGGTAAAGAATTTCCCACATTCGCTACATTTGTAAGGTTTCTCTCCGGTATGAATTGTTTGATGTCTTCTAAGACCTGAGCCAACAGTAAAAGATTTCTCACATTCAGTACATTTGTAAGGTTTCTCTCCTGTATGAATTGCCTGATGTGTTCTAAGGTTGACTTTCTGGATAAAGGATTTGTCACATTCATTGCACTTATAAGGTTTCTCTCCAGTATGAATCCTTTGATGTAGTCTAAGAGATGTTCGAAAGGTAAAGGATTTCCCACATTCACTACATTTGTAAATTTTCTCTCCTGTATGAATTCTCTGGTGTTTTCGAAGACCTGAGGAGGTAGAAAGGAATTTGCCACATTCATTACATTTGTAAAGTTTCTCTCCACTGTGGGTTCTGTAATGGTATTCAAGGTGTGACAATTTATAGAACGCCTTACTACATTGTTTACATTTATAAGGCCTCCCTCTTCCACGAATTTTCTCATGTTTTCTAAGACCTGAGGAACAGATAAAGGATTTTCTACAATTTTTACATTTGTAAGTCTCCTCTCCAGTGTGGATTCCATAGTGTCTTTTAAAACCTGATGAATGATAAAAGCACTTGCCACATTCTGTACATTTATAGGTTTTCTTTCCATAATGGATGTTGTGATGTACTTTCTGGTGTGACAAATGCAGAAAGGACTTATTACACTCTATAAATTTATAGAGTTTCTCTCCAGGATGAGTTCTCTGATGTCTACTGAGGATTAAATAGGTCCTGAAGCATTTTCCACATTTCCTGCATTGGTATGGTTTCTTTCCATTATGGATTTGTTTCAATGTGAGTTCATGTTTAAAGTCCAGAATTTCATCATATTCTGTATTTTTGTGTTCTTTCTTTCCATTGTGGATTCTTTGATACTGGCTAATGGTAGAACACAAATTTAAACACTCCCCATAATCTTTATATTTGTATTGTTCTTCTACAGTGTTCCCATTTTCATGTCTCTTTAGATTTGATGACTCAATAGAGTTATAGCTGTGGTTACCACTTCTGAAATTCTGGCAGTTTTCTGTAGTATCACTTGTTTTATAAGGAATACATTGGGAGGATTCATGAATCATTTTGTCAGACCATTTGTGAGACTTCTCTTGGATATACACATGCTGGTGGACAATATGCTTTGAGCCTTGATCCAAGACCTTCTCATATTTACATATGCAATGGTTCTCTGGAAAATTAGCATAATTAGGAATAGTAAGGATTGATGCTTGATTAAACAGATCCAATAACTGATGCATCCTTAAGTTCTCTAAGAAAAATAAATTAGCAATTGTTTGGAACAGAACTCTTACCAGAGGCCTTTTATATTTCACTATCATTAAGTGGATGCTCAGAAGAACCACCACTCTGATCTCCATCAAACCACAAGGACCAATAATAGTCTTCTCATACTTACCTAATCTTCATACTTTGCAGAAGGTTGAACAAATGAGGGATGGAGCAATAATGTACTTTGAGAAAAGAGCTCTCTTGACAGTTATATGTAGAATGCTTCTCTCTTTTCTTATTTGTATTTTTGAGAGAATCACAGTGTGTAGCCTTCACTGCCTAGGAACGCACTATGTAACACAGGCTGGCCTGGAACTCACCAGATCCACTTGCTTCAGCTTCCCTAGTGATAGGATTAAAATCATGCTGTGCCAGGACTAGAGACCATATCTCAAAAAATAAAAAAATAAACAACCATATGCACACCACCATCAGCTCTTTATTTTAAAATCTGAAATAAGTGACTAGCTTAATTCATGAGTAAAAATCAAATTATCCAACAACTAAGTGCACTACAATGCATTTCCTTGCTTTGAATATTCAATTTCTTTGAACTCCGAAGTTAGGATTAAAAATTAGTTGAGAGGGCTGGAGAAACCATACAGTATGTAGCACTGGTTGTTAGAAGAGAACACTGAAAATGTAAAGTTATGGTTATGGTTATAGTTATCAGAATTTCCCTTATTTCTGGTAGCCTCTAGACAGATCAGAGAGTTTTACATACCTACAAAGTAGGTAAATACAAAGGAAGAGTCAGGAATTCTACAAGAAAAGCATTCTTACCTACAAAAACTAGATTGCTGTAATTCTCCCACATTACGTCCGTGTACAGAGCCCTTTGAGAAGAATCTAGACATTCCCACTCCTCCTGGGAGAAGACCACAGCCAAATTCTTGAATGTCAACAGACCCTGTAATGGAAAATTACTCAGTTACCATGTGCTGCTGGACAAAATGCTTTCCTAAATAAAAGAGACCTAAGGAATTAAAGACATTTTCATGATACAGATGAGGCGTAACATTATTCAAAGACAAAGTTTTCTAACAATATTGTAGAGATGGTTCAGAAGTTAAGAACACTGGTGGCTCTTCCAGAGGACCCAAGTTTGGTTCCCAGAACCCACACAGCACTACATAATAGATTATAACTCCAGTTCCATCAGATATAATGCTGTCTTCTGAACTCTACAGGAAGTACACATGTTACTTAAGTAAACATTCAGGCAAATATATTCACACACATAAAGTAAAAAAAATTTAATAAAAGATAAATTCTAGAATATTCATAATCTATATTGCATTTTCTTTCTTTTATTTATTAAGAAATATTTTATTCATTTTACATACCAACCACATATCCTCCTCTCTTTCCTCCTCCTGACCCCCAGCCTCCCCCCACTCAAATCACCCCCCATTCTCTCTTCTGACAAGGTAAGACTTCCCATGGGGAGTCAGCAGAGCCTGGTACATTCAGTTGAGGCAGGTCCAAGGCCCTCTCCCTGCATCAAGGCTGTGCAAGGTGTCCCACCATAGGTAAAAGCCAGTTCATGCACCCGGGATAGATCCTGATCCTACTGCCAGGGGGCCCCTTAAGCAGATCAAGTTACATAACTGTCTGCCATATGCAGAGGGCCTAGTCCAGTCCCATAGAGGCTCCACAGCTGTTGGTCTAAAGTTCATGAGTTCCCTCTAGCTTGGTTTGATCGTAAAAATACATATATTCAGGGCAAGGAAACATACAGGGTTGGGGGGAGCCTTTCTCTGCCCAAAGAAGAGAGCAAAGTAATTAAGAGGAACATTCATTTACGCTTGAAAATTGATGGCTTATTCACGGAACTAAGTCAATAACTCCAGAAAATTCTTACTAATATATTCCACATAATGCAATATAGAGGTCAGGACAGGACTGCTTACACCTTGCCTGAAAACTAAAACAAAAGACAAAGAGAAAATACTGATCTGTCTATTGAGAACTTCACACTGAGCATTATTTTGTTATCAGAAGAATGATATGAGAATCCTGAGACAGATAGATTTCAGGTGTCAACACATCTGTCATTACTGTGTGATATCAGACAGCAAAGAAATAATCCACTGTACTGCAATCTGCATCTCCTCTCAGAAACATCAGTTTTATGGCAAGAGCAAGCCACATATTCCTTCCATCATCTGCACTCTCTAAAGTACTGAAATATTTACTACTAGGATTCAAGACTCTGAGTCTCTTCAATTTCTACTTTTCCATAAATAGTCCAGTGATGTAAACCAAAAGTCCATGTGTTTCCATGACCACTTTCATAATATGGTTCTGGAAACCTTGTCATCCCTGAAATGAAACCTATGTGGCACATGAGACCTTCATTTCTCACTAAAAGACCCAAGTCCATCCTCTGTAGGAACTGGGCATCAATATATTTCTTTGATCATCATTCACAATGGAATCTTTCAGAACTGCAGGTCTCAAATGCATGGAAAATATATTTCCTCACAGTAATAAAATAGAACAAGGCTGAGCTTTGTAGGTGACAAAATTTAAAGGTTTAATGTTAATTATCAGAAGGAAAAAAAGAAAAAAAATGATAGGAAATAAACACTTTAGAGAGCTTTACCAGAGGCAGGGAATTAAAGGCTTGCATGGTTTTTATTTAAAAAAATTTCCAAAGAAATGTGGACATGACACTGACCTCGGGAACATTTATTGGAGAAGCATCCATTTTCCCTGTTGCTCTTCTCTGAGTTTCTGTCTTAGGAACAAAGACTGGAACTCTTCTTGACATTTCACATCAAGGTGTCAAAAAATGAAAAGCTAAAATTAATACAACCCTGTTACAGACAATGCTAAACCTTATAACAAAACCCCCAAATGAAAATGATGCCAGAGGTATTGTCAACATTTCTATAGAGAGGAGAGCATGGGAAGACATATTTATACTGATGAAAAAAAAAATAACTATGAATACTATTATTGCACCCAGAAATTAAGCTCTTAAAATTCTTGAAGAAGGAAGTGCATTTGAAGGAAGTTAGGAAATAACACAGGTCATGCACTCAAGCAGCACTAAAGATCATAATTGGAGGTAAACTATACATATAAAAATCTGAGAAAATTATCCATGATAACACAGGGAATAAGAATATTTTACAAAAAGAATACAAGAACAGAGGAGAGCTGGGGGTGAGATACCATACCCAACTCACAAAAACAACAAACTACTATTTTTAACTGGAGGAAAGAAAAATACTATCAGTAATTTTACCAAACAGAATATTTTTTTAAAATGTCATTATCAGAAATAAAAGCCCTGTGAGATGAAAATCTCAAAAGAAATGGAAATGTCTAAGACAAAGTTCAACAAGATTCTGTGGTGAACTCCTAAAGGAACTAGGAAGAAAGGAAACACAGCTGAACACAGTAAAGGGCACATGTGCCACACAGAGACAAACCATACAGTGCCGAGATATAATGAACAGCATTTGCAGGAAAACTAGAAGGAGAGGAAGATGCGTGTGTTCTCCAGTCCAATTTAATCCAGAGGCATAAGAGTGAGCTAGGGAAATCTGAATAAAACAAAGGATAAAAAGGAGATGCAGGTAGGAAAGAAAGACACCAAACTCCTCTTTAATGATGATAAAGTCACACACAAAACTCTTCACAGATGCCATGGGAAACTCTAAGACTTGACAAGTGCTTTAGTTATTATTGAAAAATACAAAACTAACACACAAGATGACTAGTTTCCTACAAATCTATGACAATTTGAGAAGTAAATTAGGAATTTGACCCATTCAGGTTGCTTCAAAAAGATCTAGGAATAAGTCAAAATAATGATGACTTTACTTCTATAAGGGAATTTTGAAGGCACTCAGGGAAAAAAAATGAAAAAATAAAAGTACACAAGGAAATGGACTGACAGACACTCTGACTGACAAATGACTGGTATAAATGATTATATTACTAACAGCTATCAGCAGAATCGATGCAATTCCCATCAGCAAAATACTGACATTTTCCACAAAAGTGGATATGGATACAATCACATGGTCACAGGACAATCACAAATATCAAAGAGAGGAGTGCAGTTCTTAGAGAAGATAAAAAATTTTATTGAATATAAATTAGGGGTTCATGAAACTCAGCTTATTGCCCAATGGCTGGCAACCATAAGTGAGAGAATGGAATTAACATGGGTTCTTCCCACTGCTTTGCAAGAATGCATTTTGTACAATTATTGAAATGTTTGTTAAGATCCAGAAAAGCAATATATTCAGAGCTACAGCTCTGCAATTTTGTATGCACAGGAACTAATATAAAGAGAGCCCCTGAAGAGGGGAGATAAAATCCCTGCCAATTATTGAAAAAAAATAAATAAATAAGTGAATAAATAAATAAATAATAAATAAGAAAATAATTTTCTGCCTGACACATCTTGGTAGGGCTGGCCAAATGAATTCCATGCCCACCCAGCCTCCAGGCCAGCTATGCTGAGTGGAACTCAAAGCCCTCCGGCCCCACTGTCTTTTCCAGGGCTGGGGTCTGGCCCAGCTTGGAGCACAGAAAGGCATCTGAGGCAATACACAATTCCAAGGAACGGTGAGCGGGGCTCTGCTGCTGCAGCATGAGCTAGCTTGGCTGCCCCAGAACTTAATTTTTTGTCATTTGTTTTTTCCTCACATCAGAAACAACTCAATTTAGATTGATCAATGGTCCCTTCATGGGGAGAAATTAAAACAGGCCCAGTCTCTAGTGTAGGAACAACTGTAACTAGGACATAGAACACTTAAGCCAATGCTGATTAAATTTCCTGAGGTATTGGTGATTCATTATATGGATGACATTCTCTTCTCTTATTCATCTAATAAACACTTAAATGAGTGCTTGACTTTCAAGGTCAATAAACTAAAAGAGAAAAATTTAAAATTTGGCATCATGTCAATTGAGTACACTTTTTTTGCATTAGCTTTTTTTTTAAGATTTATTTATTTTTTAGGTATATAGTGTTCTGCCTGTATGTCTGCCTGCAGGCCAGAAGCGTGCACCATATCTTACTATGGATGGTTGTAAGCCACCATGTGTTTGATGGGAATTGAATGCAGGACCTCTGGAAGAGCAGCCAGTGCTCTTAACTGCTGAGCAATTTCTCTAGCCCATTTGGGTACCCTCTTATCTGCCTATCACTACTGAGGATTTAGCTCTGCCCTTGAAGTTACCTGCTGGAGACTCCCGTGTCAATTCTAGAAGGAGTGTTACCCCTGAAGCAGAGTGGATGATAAGCTTATTAAAGCTGCTGCTGAAGCAGTAACTCCGAATTAATCCCTTACTTCCTTATCAACTACTTATCCTTCCTTCATCTCCCGCTGGAATTACACATCAACAAGGTAATGGTATTACAGAAATTCAGTCATGTCATAATTCTATGCAATAATCTGTAACTCCTTATTTACAAGAACTTATAGACTTAATAATGATGGGAAGGACACATCTGTGGTAGAGAGCCCACAGAAATCAGTGTGCCACTAAATCAAATGCAGGTTGATTATTTGTTCCACACTGATAACTGGTGGGTTGCATTAGCATGTTACTTGGGCTCAATAGACAATCACTATCCAAAAGAGCCCCTATTAATATTTTTTGAAGATATCCTATGAGTATTGCCAACATTACATTAAAAAAAAGTCTCATAGAGATTACTTTTAATGCTTTTACAGATGGCTCTTCAAAAGGACAAGGAACACATGTTTCATATACAAATTCCACATGCTCCACAAAAAAAGCCTGTACCCATCCCAGATGTACAGCTCAATGGTCTGAACTTGCTACATTTAATCAAATTTTATTAGGTATTTCCCAACAATTACATCTTTTAACTGATTCTGTTGTTTATTTAAATTTGAATGACAGTTTCTTGGGTGGACTGAGGAAGAATCCGACTCATCCAGTCATACTGGATAGCTATGAAACCCCAGTTTGCACGTCCTCACCCAGAATGGCTATCGTGAAGGAAGACCGAGGCTAACATTAACTGACCTCATACATAAATTATCACAGGAAA
Source organism: Peromyscus aztecus (assembly GCA_902168405.1). NCBI lineage: Eukaryota > Metazoa > Chordata > Mammalia > Rodentia > Cricetidae > Peromyscus > Peromyscus aztecus. Next base: position 10,235 of record CABHPQ010055320.1, read on the forward strand.
GAGAGAAGCACTGAGAATAGAAATCCACCAAAACTGAGAGAAAAGGAAAGCTGCAGAAGGACTGTGAGTGTAGAAAGGGTAAAATAGAAGAAAACATTTGGAATGAGTTCTCAAGGAAGGAACAGTAAACAGAAAACTGGAACAGATGGGACATGAGTAGCTTGGAGACAAAAATAGAAAAAAAGGGTTTAGTGCACTACTTCAGCTAATGTTCTTTCCTTAAAAATAAAAGGTAAAGAACACCTGTGGTAACCTTCCCTGCTTCCATCTCCTGTAGATTCCACAGATCTTCCCCTTTTAACTTCACTCCCCACATTTGTTGCTTTATAGCAGACTCCAAAACCAGTAAGCACTCCCTGCTCACCAGAAATCCAGATAGACTGCCTACAGATCCTCTCTTCCCCCTCTGTTCCTCAGATCCAATATTCCCATCTGTCTCGCTCCTAGCTCCACAAGAGAACACCTGCTGTGGCCTTCCTTCCCCCTCTGCCCACATCTCCTGTGGATCCCATAGACTTTCTGCTCCTAACCTCAGTTCCACACTTGTTGCTATATCCCAGCCTCCAACTCCAGTAGACACTCCCTGCTAAGCTACTGACCACAGCTGCCAAGAAAGGAGGTGGACTGCCTGTAGATCTTCACCTCGCCTTCCATTCCCCTAGATCCAACCCAGGAGTCTCATCCCCAGCACTATAGCAGGATGTCTGTGGTGACCTCTCTTCATTGTCTCTCTCCATTCCCAGCAGATGAATTAAGTATGTCCTTACTGAACATTGTTCTACTCTCTCTTGTGAACCCCCTCAGGACCATAGCATATCCACACTCCTCGGTATCAGCTCCCAATACCAGAAACACATTTTACCTGAAAACCCAAATGGCCATCTCTTTTCACCAAATGATTCTTCCAGTAGAGGGACTGGGTTGCATTCAATTGAGTTGTTGGCCATGGGGGGCACATGGAAAATCCCCAAACTGAGGCTTTTGCTATGACAATGAGTTGTGCTCTGCAAACTGACAGCGGGCCCCACTGCTGAGGACAACACCCACACAACTCATTTTGAACACGGAGAATTTGAGTGGAGCCCATCTGGAGCCTTCACTCCTTCATTCTAGTATCTTTGGTGCAAGAAGGTACTAGGCAGGCTACCAAAAGAGAAACATCAACACCAACCCAACCACAAAATCTTTGACCTATAATCTGTCCTGCCTGCAAGATATACTAGGGCAATGAAGACACAGAACTAGTGGGAGTAGCCAAACAATGTCTGATTTGACTTAAGGCCCACTCCATGAGATGGAACCCATACCCAACATTGTTTAGGTAACCAAGATCCAGAGAAAATAGCCCAGAGAACTAAAGTTAAAAAAAAAAATCAAACACTATTGGTCAATATAAAAACAAAAACAAACAAACAAACAAACAATAAATGACTCCTAAAGATACCCTGCTATATTCATATATCAGTGCCTTATTCAGCCATCATCAGAGAGGCTTCCTGCAGCAGATGGGAACAAATAAAGAGAGCCACAGCTAGACATTTTACACACACACACACACACACACACACACACACACACACACACACACCTTGTAACACAAAGCCCTAAATGAGATGTCTCCATCAAATTCCTCCCCTCAGAGCTAAGGGAACCATGCAGAAGAGAGTAAGAACCAGAGGGGTCGGAGGACACTGGGAGAACATGGCCCTCTGAATCAACTGAGCAAGGCCCAGCTGAACTCAGAGAGACTGAAGGAGCAAGTGCAGGGCCGACAGGGTTCCGCACCAGGTCTTCTGTGTGTATATTATAGCTTTCAGCTTAGTACTTTCATAGACTCCTGAGGGTGTCAACAAGTGGGCCTCTGATTCTTGTGTCTGCTCTTGGGGCTCTTTTCCTTCTGTTGGGTTTCTTTCTCCAGTCTCGATGTGACCGTTTTTCTTTCATGTTACTATATTTTATTTTGCCATGTTTGGTTGTTATCTCCTAGAAGTCTGCTCTTTAATAATGAGAGACAGAAAGGGAGTGGATCTGGAGAGGAGGGGAGGTGGGGAGGGACTGGGAGAAATAGAGGGAGGGGAAACTGTAATAAATATATATTGCATGAGAAAAGAATTGAGTAAATGGGGAAAATAAAATATTAAAAAATAAATACAAGGTAAATAAGGAATAAAATAATAGATCCAGTCCTATTAAAGCATGACAATGACATTGAAGTGCCAGTACCTCTGTCTCCAGAGAACAAAACAGGAAAATCCTGCCTAGGGGAAAAAACCAGCAACAGCTGTGGCCGCTGTTAGTAAAAAGCTGCTCCAAAGGGTTGTTGCAACCAATGAGTTATCTTTATGGAGACTATAAATGCCTTCCCTGCTGTTGCCTGGTCAAATTATGCATCAATGCAGTGCTCAGAAGATTAGCAAAATAAAAAAAAAATTTCATTCTTTACATCAAAAATGAAAATTTACTCATTGAAGGCACTGAAAGCCCAAATTCCTTTGTATTTATTATTACTAAAACTTCACTTTTTAAATTTTGTATTTTTGTACCACATAACAAACTTTTAAAAATAACAATGTAAACATGCTTTGGATGGACTTAGAAATAAAAACAGAAATAAATTAAAATCAAGAAAGTTTTTTAAAGCCTGGAGAGATGGCTCAGGGGTTAACAGCACTGGCTGCTCTTCTGGAGGACCTGGGTTCAATTCCTAGCACCCACCTGGCAGCTCACAGCTGTCTGTAACTCCAGTTCCAAGGGAATTGGCACCATCACAGACATACATGCAGACAAAACACCAATGCACATAAAATAAAAATAAATTAATTGATTACTTTAAAAAAGACAGTTAAAAAATGTTTCTTCTGGGTAATGTGGTGGCCAAGAAACACAAACATAAATTGCATGTTTCTCAAATTGCTTCAAAGACAGAAGTGGTTAAACCAGAAACGCAATTTTAAAAATTAGATTATTTTGAAGTTTTCACCTAATATTACTTTTGGGACAGCCTGAGAATCTGCTATACCAGACTGTCTACAAATTGTAGTAAAAACTGGAGCTTTCCAGCAAGTTCTTCTTCCATGAAACTGTTATTCTTTGATATTATACATTCTTTGCTTCATTTATAGTATCAGCTAAATATGTACTTTCATACTTGAATGGGAAAACCCAACTGTTTTCTCCTCAAAATTTTCTGTGAACATTTCTCAGGTACTTCTGAATACCCTTTTACCTAGTAGGAATCTTCTTAAGTTCAAAATTAACTTGCCCTAAATTTTAAAGATAACAAATCTTAAATTAATGAAGCCTTAGGTTTAATTTTGTTTTGGTTTGTTTTTTGAGAAAGGGTTTCTCTGTATAGCCCTGGATGTCCTGGAACTTGCTTTTTATATCAGTGTGACCTTGTAATCACAGAGATCTACCTTCCTTTGCCACCTAAGTGCTGGGATTAAAGGTGTGTGCTACCAGGTTAATGTGGTAGTTTGAATGTAATTGGCCCCCATAATCTCATAAAGAGTGGCACTATGAAGACATATGGCTTTGTTGGAGTGGGTATAGCCTTGTTGGAGGAAGTGTGTCTCTGTGGGGTGGACTTTGAGGTTTCCTATGCTCAGGATACCGCCCAATGGGAGAGTAGACTTCCTGTTATCATGCTGCCTGACTCTCAGCTATTTTTCCAGCACCATGTCTGCCTGCATGCTGCCATACTCTCTGCCATGATGATGGACTTTACCTCTGAACCTGTAAGTGAGCCACCCCAATTACAAGTTTTCATTTATAAGAGTTGCTGTGGTCATGGTGTCTTTTCACAGCAGTATAAACCCTAACTAAGACAGTTAATGACCACTATTAATGTAATATGTTTTGTTTATTTTTAGTTTCATGCATGCCCATGGTCTGATAAATGATCAGACTCTGGCAAGGGAGGTAAAGAAGGTTCATGAGAGCCTATCCTCTATTAAGAGCACTATTTTAATTGTATAAAGACACAATTATACAGCATTCTAATGCATGATTAGTAATGCATGGACATCAGCTTGACATCTGGAACTACAGCTGTTTGTGTCTGGGACCTTCTCTGCTATCATATATGTAGAGATCTATGCTCAGAGTGCATAATGTCTCTCCGTAACTAGTGGGTTACAGACACATCCCCAGGCCTGGGATGGGGCACTAGTGACCCCAGGAACATACCATTGTGATACATCTAGAACCTGACTTTGTAAAAGAGCCTTTTGTACATTTCCTTTTTAGGACTCTCATCACAATTAAATACTAGTAATGACCCTGACTATGCTAGCAAAAGTGATTTGAGGAATTTTAATATTAATCATGTTACTAAATCCCTTACTATCCACAGGGTCAAGCTATTGTGGAATGAATGAAGGGTTCACAACACCCCCAAGGTCAGGCATGTCTGTACATGCCCGGCCGACTCGGCCCAGATAGCCCCAGGTCAGGATAGGCATTTCCGGTTCAAGGCGTCTGGTAACCAAGGCAACCAACCACCCGGACACATCCGCCTGGCGGACTCCAGGTCAAAATAGCCATTTCCGGGTTAAGGCGTCTCGCGTGACCGGGATCCGTGATGTCACGTAGCCACGCAAGCGCGCAGCATGGCTACGTCACCTACATCTACCTGGACACGCCCCCGCCTTATAAAAAGCCGCCATGACTGTCCTAATCTCTCTCTCTCCTCACGTGTCTTCACCCGCGCGGTCCCTCACTCCCCCTTCTCTCTCCCCAATAAACTCTATCAGCGGATTCTGTTGTGTTTCGTGGCGCTTTCTGGCAGGGTAACAGCGCAAAAATACTAACAATGACAACATCAAATATTTAACTGGAAAAATTTACAAAATAAAAAGATGGTATTGTTTACACTCATCTAAATCATCACATACTATTTAGCTATGCTAACTTTAAATTTAAAAAAAATCACTTTAAAGGATAAGGCTTTTTCTGCTGCCCAAAATCATTTTACCCTAAAGGAGACATAGACTAATGTACATGT
>CABHPQ010055327.1:0-23477 GCA_902168405.1 Peromyscus aztecus
TTTTTTTTTTTTATAACAACTTACCAATCGTTACCAAAGCCATATTCAGAAAGTCTTTACCTATGCTTGTACGTTCGCATGTACTCCTTGCTTATTTCCCCTGCAGCTTCAGCTTATCAGTTCTTCTGTTAAGGTACTTCATTCATTTGAAGGTAGTGTCTGTGCAATGTGAAAGAAAAAAAATATATTTTCATTCTTCTACATGTTTCAATCCAGTTTTCCTGGCTCCAATTGTTAAGGATGCTATCTTTTCTCTAGTGTGTATTCTCTGTGTATTGTTTTCAAAGTCAGATCACTGTAGTTAAAACAGTTATAACTGCATGTTCTGTTCTGTTATGGTAATCTAGTCTTTGTGCCAATGACATATTGTTTTTATTACTATGCTTTATAGACTATAGTAATTGAAATCTGGTATGGTGATTCCTCTTTCAGTATAAACATGTGGTAGTATAAACAAGAATAGCTACAATGGCAAGGAATTTGGAGGTTTCTCAAAAAAAAAAAAAAACCTATAGATGATCCTTCTATAGGACTCTGCTCTCTTGATCCCTCTCCTGGGAACATACCCAATACAATCTATACTGTCCCACAAAGATTCTGCACATCCCTGTTTGTTGCCCTAGTCACAGTACCTATGAATTGGAAGCAGTTGAGTTGGATAAAAAAAATGTGGTACAGAGTGAAGTTTTCTTTAACTGTATAGAAATTATAAAATTTGTGGATAAATAAATGAAACTTAAAAATAATGCACTAGGTTCAGAAAGACAAAAGGTACATGTTCTCTCAAGTATAGATGCTAGCTTCTAATCATTAGTTATGTGTGTTTAACTTAGAGTAGTTGTGGAAAGGGGCCATTGTGAAGGCACGGAAACATCCCTATGTCCCATCACCTATGGGAGGGAAACAGTAAAACACAGATAATGGAAGAACAGAAGGAGGATACTAAGGGTTGAAAGGTTTATGCAGAGAAAATATTGGGGCCTGGTTAAAATGAGAATATAGGAAGTAGGTGAACCAAGACAAACCATATACAAAATGATCAAATGGGAACCTATTTTGTAACCCAACTAAAAACACTAAGGAGAGTTTCCATGTGACTGTGACTATTAAAAATGGGGTTAAAAGATAAGTCATTATGCAGTGGGCTGAGCTTGAGAAGTGAGGGCATACTTAGTTCTCGATTTCAATAGAAGAGGAAATTACCTTGATTCAATAAAGAAAAAAAATCTTCATTAAATTTGTTTTTTTTTTAAATTGTACACATGTATGTATTGGATTCTAATTATTTTCACACCTATCCTTTCTTATTTCCCCTCCACTTCCATGACTTCACCCACTTCAAGCCTTTTACCCACATACATATTTTTGTGACTCACTGAGTTTAACTGGGGCTGCTGATGTGACCAAGAGTTTTCTTCTATTTTTTTTTTTTTTTTGAGCATGGTGAGCTCATCCATGGCTGCACATCTGATAATCATGTCAGTTCCCCTCCCAGAATCTATTAATAGCTCCTAGTGCAGCATGGAGAGGTTGGGCCACCTGAGTCCTTCATAGATCCATGATGGAGTGTAACCCTGAAAATGAATTCACTGCCTAATGAAAAATCTGAAATAAATCATTAAGCATTATTATAACAATAAAAGGAGTATCAGAATCAAGTAACTGACTTTCCAAATACAGTATGCAAGTCACAAAGATTTGAAATTTATAATTTATATAGTGTCCCAAATAACTGATACTCAATAGATGTTTATCATTAGGCTTTATTTTAAGGTTGTAAAACTGTAACGACTCTAGAGAACATTGTGTGGAGAGAACAGATTTCTAAGAATGTAGTTGAACCTCTGAAATATGTACACTGTAATTGTGCTTTCATAAAATAAACTTGTGCTGAAAAAGGATTAATATGACAATCATCAGAAGAATCAGAATTTTAAAATGACTTTAATTTAGAAAGTGATATATGGACTCTTATAACCCACAATATTGAATGTTTCTAAGTGTTTGAAAGAATTAAGAATTAGGTACATCAAACTAGTAATTGTAATCCAAAGTGCCATGAGAATTTAGTGAATTTTATGAATGATGTTGATGATTATGATAATGTAATCTGTCAAATTAACAATCTAATTGAGCATAAGACCAAAGAACAAGGGACTGAAGTGTTTGTAATTTTCTCATAACATTTCTCATGTTTGCAAACATAATGAAGTTTGTAAGTTAAGAATTTTAAGAAATATTATCTTAAATACACTTCTGAGAAAATAAGTATTAAATAGAAATTATGACAATATCCCTTACAAGAATAAACCATCATTTTTTACATGATTGAGTTTCTTTATTTCTAAAGGGTACATTAATAGAAGGATAAAAAATATTTTTCTCCAAGCAATTCACTGGACTCAACCCAGACATGGAGACATTAGCCAAAGCTTCCTAGGGATGTGGAACAATGTATTCTACTTGAAATTCCCCAGCAAATTTTAAATCAAAATTGTCCACTAAATTAAAAAAAAAACTCCCATTTGCCTATTCTGTAATATTTTTATCTTTTATCTTTTCATTTAGACATCTAAATTTTCCCTGTTATGAGGAAATATAGCTCATATTCTTGTCTACTTGTCCCTTCAAACCTGAAGCTTACAAACTGGAGGACATGGAATAACCATTCTTTTGTAGAGCACCAAAGGAATTGCCCTCCCTTCATTCCGCTCATCAAAGCATTCACCAATTGAAACAGGACTGTTCTTCTGGAGTGTGGGTACCACTGGGCTGTGAACATGACAACATGACTTTGATACCTCTAGTAAATCTGAGCATCCTTCAGCAGATGAGCATATATGTGAATGTTGACAGAAAATTCTTAAGGATATTTGCCTTTCCTGTCAAATGTAAGCTTAGAATGTTTAGGTCATTCTGTGAGATACATACGCGCTCAATAGGTGCCATTGGATTAAATATAGAAGCTGGAAAGAAATGAAGATTGCTGATGATATCCAGGATTAGTATATTAGCAGAAGATCATACAAAACATAATGAAGTGATTAAAAACTTTAATATTAAACACTTTTGGCTCATTTAAAAGAAGGATGCTCATCTTTTCAAAGAACAAAACATTATTTCATTGAAACTTTGTATTATGTACTTGCTATTGTTTCTATTACATTAATTTCAACCCTGATTTTGATTATATTTTCCCATGTACTGTTTTGGAGAGTCTTTCTTTTATGTTTTTCCGTGACCTTCAGGTATAAAATTAATTATGAATAAATTTTAATTAATTAATCAATTTACGATAACTCATTTATTGACACAAGCACTTTCCTCTTAAGAATGTATCCATGTGTTCCACACATTTTGTTGTGTTTTCATTTTTATTCAATTATAAGATTTTTAAACTAAAAAAGGACTTGAAGTACATTTTATAACTGTCTATGTACTAGTTATAAAACAGTTTTGTTGGTGGCCATGTCAGAGGAGCAGTAGGTGGCAATTAAATGTCAAGGTGTCAACCCACCAGGAGGCAACTCCATGATGGGTAAATCTTGGATAGGCAAGGCCCCAAGACCACAGACTCCAGAGCGTCTTTTGCTTGTGCTGTGCCTTTACATGTTTGGTGCTGCCATCTTTCACTGGTATCCAGCATGGTGTGAAGGAGTGTGGAGGGAGCCCCACTGCCTGTATTGTGATGTGTTTAATTTATGGAAACATCTTATTTTACTTGGCATTTTTACCTATGGATTACTATGAAGATGATTTCTTCCTAAGCTATACCATCTAATTGTATTAGTTTAAATAGAGTTTTAATGATAAAAGAATAAAACAAGGAAGTGTCACACAGCTAGAACACATGAGTTTCAATTGAGGAGCCACAAAAACTGTGGCTTACATTAAAAGGGATTAAGGAAAACTACTGAGTCCTAGTAGCTAACTAGTTTAAATTCCTCCGACCTTAATGTTGGGAGATGTGTTCAGAGGTTTTGGAGTGCACCATAACTGAAACAAAGCTTGGAAAATAACTTAAATTTAGATTAAGATGTTTTTGTTAAATAGCTTTGAAGTGTAAAACCCAAGAACCCTATCTAAAGTTTTAGAAAGAAACACATTTGTGTGAAGAACTCTTTAAGGTCAGGGAATAAGAGCCAAGTTGCCAAATTTTCATTGTCTGTCATACTTTTCTTGCTAGAATTGTTTGGTGACCAAAAGTGATGGTTAATTCCTTATGCCCATTTCTGCCCTCAATCTCCTGATGTAAGAATCTATTGATGAGTGGGTATGTACCCTAAAGATTTAAAGTAGAGCTGACTCTTTTTCATGTATAAAATTTTAGGTTTCTGATTTCTTTAAGATTCCTTATAAGATTATCTTTCGAGATAATAAAGTAATCGGTCCTTTCTTTATAACTGCAAAATGCAGCCTGCAAGTAAAATACCTAACTGAGAAGAATATCTTGCTGACTAACACTGTTAATCTATAACAAGTTGCTTGGGTATGAATGTATGAAGGTTCTTGGGATTGTAGCTGAAGATTTCCTGTGTTCCTGCCTGCCTGAGGTTGGGACAAATTTCTACGACTCGTGTCCCCAAGTAAACACACAGAGGCTTATATTAATTATAACTTCATGGCCATGGCTCAAGCCTTTTGCTAACTAGCTCATGTCGTAAATTAACCCATAACTGTTAATCTATATGTCACCATGTGTTCTGTGGCTTTACCTTTGTGCCAATACATGCTGCTTGATGGACGATGGACTGGTGTCTTTTGACTCAGCCTTCCTCCTCCCAGAATTCTCCTTGTCTGCTTATCCCACTTATACTTCCTGCCTGGCTACTGGCCAATCAGCTTTTTATTTATCAAGCAATCAGAGCAACACATTCACAGCATACAGAACATCCCAAGCATGGGATAATTTGCTGTTTACCTGTAATATGTAAAATGTTTAATCATGTACGGAATATGGAATACATGCTGTTTTTTATTTGTATTCATTGTAATCATTCACTTGAAAAACAGAATGTAATCACATTGTGAATTTTATATTCTACTGAAAGATTTTGCTGTAAGGGAAAGAATAAAGGTAGAGCTAGAAAGAGTTAGAAGGAGAAGGAAAACATCAAGAATGAGAGAATTAGGAGGTAAACATCAAGAGAAACAGAAGGGACATTTCTGGATGGAGATAAGAAAAGAGAATATAGAATACAGAATTAGAATAATAAAAGAAGAATAAAGAAGAGGTCTGAAGGAAACCATCAAGAGAGTGTGCAAGTGTCTTTTCCTTTACTCCTTCAAATTAAAAAAAAAAGTCTTAGCACACTGACTCTGTAAATTCCCTTTTAGACATGCTTTGCTGGAGGCTGGTCCCCCAGGCAGCACAATTGTTTAAATTGTGTAATGTACCTTTTGCTAAATTGTTAATAATCAAAATAGTAATATATGTGTATGAGATAGATGAGAGAGAGAGAGAGAAAGAGAGAGAGAGAAAGAGAGAGAGAGCACAAGAACGATAGCAAGTGATTGTTTCTATGCTTGATAGAAGGAAAACAATGATAACGGACAGATAATTCTATTGAGATTCTCATACAGTTTCTCATGCTGACATATACACACATGCACCGGCACATACAGGCATTCACATGCAGGTACACATAAATTTTCACATCATTGTCTTAGTATCTTTACATAGGTCTACAGACAATCCTTCATTCCATGAAACTATCTTCATTAACATCAGAGAGGTTTGCCGGAGGTAAACATCAGTTAGCTTTTTATTTATGTCAGTATAATATTATTGAACGTTAGAAGTAATATTTAAATGCAAGAGCATGTGTTCAAGCGTTGAACTCTTACAAAGAGTGTAGGCTCCATAATTTGGCTTTCAGTCATTGGGGCACCATCGGCATGGACTCTGAAGGAGACCTTAGTTTCAGCCCTTTAAAGGAGACCACATAGGTATGCTGAATAATCTTTATATCCAGTATAACACAAAACAAATAAGAGTTTAATAGAAAATGGTGTTCTGTAATCTGGCTCAATGCAGAAGGCTACTTTGGCACAGTGACTGTTTCTTTGGGAGAGAAAGGACAATCCCCTTCTCACTTACGTATTTAAGGGTGCTGAGTCAGTGCTCAAATTAGAGTATATTTACAGAGTAGGTACATTTGGAACCATTGTTTGTATGGGTGCTTAACGTAAATTTGTCTTTAAATTAAAATGTTTCCTATCATAGTTTAGTTTCTGACAAATTCAAATAGTTACTTTGAGAAGGTAGAATAAGGGAAAGTTAAATTCTTTTTCAAAGGAAACTCATTCTGAGATTTGTTTGTTTTATGATGAATTATTACAGCCGAATTCATTATGATTGGACAGATTTTTATATTTAAAAAGTGTTTCTACTTTTTTCAAAATGCTAAATAACATAAAGAAAAGTTGGATATTTGTTGAAATATTCAGTTAGTAACATATACAAGGGATGTCCCATCCCTTTCAGAAGCTTTCATAGTTCTCAAAGAATTCAAGATTCTGAAAGAAATCCAAGCAGAATAAAAAAACACTTCTGGAGAGGAATGGCTCTATTCTTTGGCTTTATTCAGTCCAGGATGATAGGAAAAACTATGTGTTGTAAAATATTGTCCTGGAAGGTTCCACAAAGTATGCAGATTTCCCCATCTCAGATGATAGCAGCGTGTACTGAATGCTAGGCACTGCAAATGTGTAAGACAGAGTCCAGCTCTTTCCTCTTGTTTTTAATGCAGTTCAGTTTTCAATTCTTCAATGCATTTTATGCCCGGTATTTTACATCTGTGTATACAGAAGGGTGATCATTTCCAGTGCTCCCATTACAACTGTTTATTTACAAAGAAAAATTGGACAGAACTCTACCTAATTAAAAAAAATCAACATCTCATCCTTGTTATTGCTTCTACTGTTTTATTGCTTGTCTTTATATCATAATATTGTTCTTCATAAAACTCAAAAGTATACAAACTGCTTGAACAGAAAATTATGAATTTTAGATTACTAGCTTTAATATAACCTATTTTCTTTTAGGCGGAACATTCTATATTTCTGAATACTAGTAAATTAATTTTATCTATTGTTTCCATCTATCTCATTTTACCTTATTACTTTATTTTATGAGATAACCTCTCATATTTATATAACAATATATTCTTTTGAAAAAGAATATGCTGCTATTTGAAGCAACTCAAGCTTGTAATTGTTTTCCATCTGTACAACATCATTAAAATCTATTGACAAATTTTAAATTTTAAGTTTATGTAAACATCTTATTACACTTAATCCCTACCTTAGCTCACTGGTATTTCTTTCCAGTTCACTGAAATATGTGGTTCACTGTTCAAGATTATTTCACAAAATAGTTATTCAATTTTTATTTATGGAGTGATGAATTTAAAACCAGTGAAGTTTGTATTAGTTATTTAAAATATTACAATGATGTTCCATTATTATCTGTAAAATTTATATCCACAAATAATAAAATGTACACCATACTATCTATCTAATAAACTCCAGGGACATAAGATGAATTTCAGCCATACAGTACTGATATTATTCTGTAATGTCATTGTATTTGCCCATTCAATACATAGATTTAGTCTTATTAATTTTATTAGCACATACATTGTGACACTAACTAGGAGAATTCCTTAAATTTTATGATTAATCACTACATGATATTTGTTATGATTTTTCTATAGACAGCCAATAAACTACACTAACTAGGAGAATCCCTTAAATTTTATGATTAGTCACTATATGATATTTGTTATGATTTTTCTATAGACAGTCAATAAACTATAGTTTATTATTATTTTCAATTTTTATTGTTGAGCATTTTATATATGTATGCAATAACATATTATATCTACTCCTAGTCTTTTCTTCCAACTCACCTCATAGTCCTAACACATCTTCCAAATTCACATCGTTTTTGTTGTTGTTATTATAGATAAGCTACCAAGTCCAGTCAATGATGCTCATAGGTACCTGGCTGTTGACTCATCCACTGGAGCATGGGTAACCAGGGATTACATCTTTAAAATAATGACACTCCTTCCCTCCAAAGATATCCACTGCTAGTAGCTTCTCAGGAGGGCCTGGAGTCTGAAGATCATCTATTTCATCTATTCTCGGATTTGGTTTGTTTTAATTCTATGATGGCCAGTCTCAGGTAACCTTAACATTTGATTGAGTTTATGAATGTGTAGGCAAGTCACATTCAGAAGAAACACTGCAGAACACTCCTCATCATTCTTCAACTAGTACGTTTTTTCCTATCTCTTGTTCCCTGATATTCTCATAGCCTTGCAGGTGATGGGCTTGACATAAATGTCATATTTGGGAATGAGCACAGATTCTCTTATTCTCACACTTTGGCTAGTTCTGCGTTGTTTTATTGACTGCTGCTCACTGCCAAAAGGGAAAAAAAATATTGACAAAGGTTGGGAGGAGTCCACTCTATAGGTATACATACTAGGAAAGCAATGTGACAGTGTGACACTTAGCAAAATAACAATAGGAACTTAGAGCATATGACATCAACACTGTGAACTTTTCAACAGGCCTAAGCATGAAGCAAGATCCTACCTAATGGCGAACAGGCCTCCAGACTAATCAGAACATGCTTTGTTTCCTACAACAGTATTGCCACTATTGTGATTTTTCCTGCCTCTTCTTTCCTTAAAAATACACACAAATACATTTTTCTTCTATTTGGGGAGAATTGATTATAATTTTTAAGTGAAAATGTATTAATGCACTCTAATCAGTACAAGACTCATTCATTGACCAAGTGCAGACCTATAATTAGCATTATGAAATAAAATAGGCCAATGTGTGAAGATGCTTTACACAGTTCTGAATGACAGGGTAAGAACATGAAATATTTTTTGGATATAGTTATAATAAATTGTGATCAATGTATTTAATTGTTACCTATTTATATTTAAATGTTTTCTTTTAACTGTAATTAAAGTAGAATGTGGAAAGAATTAAAGTAAACATATAAGATACCAAGCTTCATTCAATATTTCTTTCAAGGCATCTTTAATTTACTGACCAGCTGCCATTTTTCTATTTTGTTTTGCCATTTAAACAGTAATCCACTGCATTTTAAGAGGGCAAACATCTTGAGAACTCAGTGGGATGAAGCATATCATGTCTGTGCTGAGTGCATATGGCAGTGAAAGCATTAAGATCATATACAGGCACCGAGTCAAACTGTGATAATCAGTCTGCATGGGATAACCTATTATACATTATTTAGGAGTTGTTTGGGAGCTATGCTTTTTTTTTCATTCTTACTAAACTCTATTTGGAAGAGTATGTTACATTTAAGTGTACATAATCTAGTGAATACCAAATGAAAAGTTATTCTCCTAATTATCAGCAATTTTTGGCATGTGCTGAGACTGTACCACATATTATATTATGAATTACTCAGTGCTTATACTAATTTTCAGAATTTAATATTTTTCAGAAATATCCTTCTTCAAACAAATAGATTGCTATTATCTTGTCACAGATACAGTTTTAAAATGAAAATCATATTTACTCATATTATTTGTGCTAATAAAATTATTAACCTAGAGGTTAAACCAATTTATTCTATATCTTAGAATAACATTTCTTTATGTTTAAACTTTAAAGTTCATAAATTTTATCATTGCAAATAAAATGTGATTAAATTGAATCATTTCTCTTTTTATAGCTTAAATTAATATAGGCAAATATTCAAATGTTAGAAATTTCTGTAACTATGAGATATGTGTATCCCTTTTTGAGAAGACTACAGAATATATTCAGCAGCAGAGCTACCCTTTCTCCTATAGTTACTATAATAATGTTACTTTTAACATTGTATCTAGACAACACTTTTCAGGGGTACAATTTTCCCTTGGTTGAGAAACACTCAGTTTAATGACATGAAGGAGATACTTTTCCATCTCGACAGAATTTATTTGAGGGGTGCAATTAAGGTACCTTGAATTCATGTAATTAAGTGTTCTGAGACACTGGACTTTCAGCATCCAGAGCAGGCCTTAAAGAACATGCCTGTTTTCACTGTATTCAATAAATACATAATAACATGTAACATGCCAGCCTTCAATTATTACTATTTGAATTTCCATGATTAACTATCATTCCTCATCTCAACAACACAAAACAAACTTATTGTAAATTAAATGTTTGGACTAGAAATCCAATACCCTGAGTGTCCAAAGCACATTCTATCTTCTACAACTGAATATTTATAAAATATTTAATATCTGAGAAGGATTTTATAAATATTTTGCTGGTAAAACTTTTTTATATGAAAATGACATATTAGTTATTTAAAACATGTCTTCTATTTTGAAGTATTTTAAATGTTTGAACATATTTAATAACTTTTTAATTATAGTGTTTTGCCTATACTGGCTTTAGCAAAATTTGTATTATATAAAGTATAATCAGTTAAAAATTAATATTTATATATAATCATTATAGAGATTTTTTTGTATGAAATCTTGGTGGTTGTGTAATTGGGCTCACTTGAATGTTATAAACACTAAATCAATAAGTATATCTTTGGAAATTTAGTCTTCTAAATACAAGTCATATTAAAAAAATTCACATGACATCAGCATACTTTCAGATTTTTGAGCATACATTTATTGCTATAGTAATTAATAAAGGATCAACTTTAATTATAAATAATGGTGTTACATAAACTATCTTATAAATATTTCTAAAATCAGTTAATGAACAAACCAATATTAGCTCCTATACAAATGCCAGATTATTCTCAAAGATCTATAAATACAGATCATTCTTATCAATGATTAAGATCAGTAAATGCAATAACTACTAAATATAGTCTTGTAAGAAATAGAAAGTTATTCAGAAAGAAGTAAATTTAATTCATTGAATGCTCACATTCTTGTACAATATTGACTGAAGAATTAAGAAAGCAAAACAATAAATGAATAGGTTAAATAAAGCAATGATTAAAACCTACTAGAGTGATGACTATTGGTAGCCTGCCCACACTTTCTAGTTGCTACTAGTGTTATTGTCATTTTATGGCAATTTCCAGAAACCAGAAAACAAAATATAGTTAAAAAATCATAATGATAGTCATTATTATCATTATAAAATATTTGACCTTGCTTTTCTAAGGTGATATAGGACAAAGAATTGGGTGAATGTAGTTTACAGCCTTCGTTCTGGCATGAAAAAATGGTGTAGAACACCTGAGAATCAGACAGATCCCTGATGCTTTTAACATACTAGTGAAAATAGTCAGGAAATTTAATTTAGGTTGAAATTGACTTCCTAAAACTCTCAGCCCATCTTATGTACATTCTGTGACTTTAAATAACAACAAAATTACACACCAATTTATAATAGTATTTAAAAGTAGGCAAATGTGTTAGATATATTTCTCCTGACAAGCATAATGAATAAAGTAGGAATAAGGTCTAAATTTTCTTATGTTTTTGTTGTAAGTTATTAAACCTGGAAACCATAGAATTGTGTTGAGACCAATTAGTATCACCACAGTGGTTAACTGCCACTGAGCTCTCATTGTGTATCAAAAAAAAAGCACAGCTACTATGAACGAGTCACTTCTTCTACTTCTACCGTTGTCCCACAAGGCAGGGAGGGCAGAATGAGGAGATGACTCAAGAACAAATAATTACTGAGAAAATTCAGGATTTGGCCTGGAGCTCAAAGGAAGAGATCTTGCCATGGACACCACACACTGCATCAGGTTATAAACCTCACAGTGCTCTGTGATCTTTCCACCTTCCAACTGGACCTTGGCCATTCACCATTTCTTACTGTGCAGTATGTTTTAGACACCTGCCATTGAGACATGTCTGACCCCTTAGCACCTCCCCTCATATTTATTTCTACTCAATCTTCTTTATGCCATTCATTTTGTCATGTTTAATATCATGCTTTAATTCATTACATTTAGTTTATCATAAACAATGTTGATCACTTTTCAAAGGCATGGTATTGACTTCAACTTACATTCTTAGGGTGACACATTCACTTATTAGTTTTAATTTAAAATAAGTTACTGGATCATCAGACTTTAAAAGAGAAAACCTTTATAATAACAAATACAGATTTCATGTACTAAGGGTAAATAGTACTTTTCCATACATCATTATATACTGAAAAATGAAACTACAAATCAATTTTCATTGTACGTTCATCATTTTTCCTATTTCTACTTTGATCTCATGTTTTTAATTTTTTTCCATATTATTAAAAACAATTTAGTAGCACTTTTTACAAATAAATGCAAATTGCTGAAGACTTATATGAAGCTTGTTTTTTTCCCTTCTTTTAAGGAAGTGGAATAATACTTCCCAAATGCAAAGCATCTTGAGTTGCCAGGGTCCAGCCTCAGCGGTTTCCAGGGTCTCGAAGGGCAGGGATGTCTGGTTGGAACAAGAAAAGACTGGGACACAGGGGTTGGTGCAACCTGATGGTCTTGTCAGATCTGGAGATGTGTGTTTTCTCCGCCTTCTCCAGATTTGACTCAACCCCAGTGTTTTCATTGTAATGATACAAGGAAATAGGGGATGAGAAAATTCAACAGGTGCTTGAGTTCTTCACAACAGTTTCAAAAGTTCTTTTTGTAAATCAGCAAAGTGTACCCTGTGCCCCTTGATTGCACATAGAAGTTCCCAGGAAGAAAGCCAAAGCATATCATCTTTTGCAGGTTAATAATTATCAGAACATCTGAGGTAATCACCCCAGAGGCCATCTACTTGCGGTTTCTCAGAAAGCACAGAAATACAAGCAATGGCCTAAAGTACCAGACTGCCAGCTTCCTCTTAGTCTAACTCCTTCTTCATCTCTCTGTAATTCATGAAGTTGTCTTCTAACTAGTTCCAGACAACTCTTGTCTTCTGTCCTATCTGTATGTCACTCCATCTACAGTTTTCTGCCATCAGTCTTCGGAGTTTTTCCCATGACCTGCATGACAGCTTTAACTCCTGCCATTGTCACAATCTCAATATCATTTCTAATGTCATGGAAACCACTGCAGGAGAGAGAGAGAGAAAAATCATAAAGAGGAAATAGAGTAGGAGGATTACAAGTACCAGTGACAGTTGGATGGGTGAGAACATGACATGCGTACGCCATAAAGTCTGCCCTTGGGACACAAGGGCTGTTTTCTGCCTGGCCCACAGAAGGCAGGCTTGGTAGACTATCCCATGGGGCAGGGCCATAGGGGATGATGTGCTCATGCTCGGGTACCTCCAGCACAGATTCCACTAGCAACACGTCAGGCTTTTCATATGCCGTCTCTGGCACTGAGTAGCCAATATTTTTTTCTCCTTTTCTTAATCTGTCTTTTTAGGCACCTTTTAATCAACCTTAGGTGATAACAGCAATGACAAAGTTCCAAGTGGTCACCGTTCAACACTGTCACCAGAATGCCCCTCAATCTGAACAGATTACAGATTATGTTTCAAGAACTGCCGGAGCACGTTTCAAGAACTGCTGGAAGCGGTGACTAATAGTGAATTGTGCCTCTTATTTTAAGACTGAACAGTCTAGAAATACTCAAATTTAAAAGAGGAGTAAATGTGGATAAAATCGTAGTTTAGTAATGTACCTATTATTGGAAGACTGAACAATCTAGAAATACCCAAATTTAAAATAAGAGTAAGTGTAGATAAAATTGTAGTTTAGTTCATCTACCAAAACTTCAAGTGAAAATTTTTGAAGAAATTGTCTATTATCTGAAATCACTGTTATCTTTAGACACTTCCTTATCTCAACCTTTTTAAGAGAAAAAAAATTGAGGTTTTCTAAAGGTGTTTCAATAATTCTTTACCTTTAAAACATGCCCAAGATCTTAAAAGAAAAGATTTAAGCAAGGCTGTAGATATTTACACCTACCCTTAATACCCTCTAAATGTTCTCTTAGAACGTTTGTGCAAGTACAGAAATGAAATACAATTTTAAATCTTTAAAATCAATTTTTCTTTCTGTAATATGTGCACAAATATAGAGTAGAGCTTAAGGTTAATCATACATGTTTGGATGGTAAATAAATTGGAGTAGAGCAAGAGTGGTAATCCCTTCTAAACAGTTTTTCTTGCTACCTTTCAGCTTCATGTCATATTCTTCATTAATTGCTGTTACACAGCTATTATGTCTATATTCCTGAATACATAGATCCAACATGTTCAGTCTATACATCATGGATGTGTGTTTCCAACATTGACTACTTGGTATTTGTTAATCAACTGGTATACTTTGCATTGGAGTTGACTATTTTTTTCTGCTCTCAGCTTTCTTGTTGGCTGTGGTTCTTTGTGTCCAGTTCAGGTCTCATGAGCTTTCCCCATCCATACTGATATGTCTTTAGGTATCATGCTTCTTAAATATCATACCATCATCTCCTTGTTTCAGCCTGTAAGGAATATGGAAAAGGAAAATGCTACCATACTATGTCTAATATCCCCAAATATCTCCAATTAAAATATCAAACTCACAAAAGGCCCATCTTTCTTTATCTTAGATGACACACCCCTGAATGAAAGTGAAGATTCTATGTCTAAAAAAATTTTAATTGCTGCTATGAATTTTTCTATTTACTTTCAATTTATGTGTCCATTATACGTTCCAATTTTACCTAAGAATAAGTGATATAACATCCTTAAGACTGGCATTTTTTAATAAATAGCTACATTCTGAACCATTTGTACATATGGCTTTTCCTTTTGAAAGGACAACTTAATTAGTTCAATAAAAATGCATTTGAAGTCATCGTATCTTGTGTTGACATATTATACATGATTATATTTAGAATGTCCTTGTACATCCATACATTGCACACCTACATAAATGTATATACTAAAGTCCTTGTTTCTGGGACAGTAAAAATACTTTAAATACAATAATTGAGAAAAGCTTCTGAGAGGACTCATATGCATATGTAGGTGGAATGAAGCAGCAAGTATGTTTTAATAGTCAATTGACTTTTGACGTCAGTTTGATAAGGGCTGGTAAGGCATGAAGAATTGTTACTTCTAACATGATGGGTAGAAAGCAGCAAAAGGAAAAGCTTGGGGATGAAAATTATTCTAAGTTCTTCATAAGTACTTGGTATCATGAACTATTAACTTATCTAATAACTTCAATTGAGTTGGTTCCAGTGCAGACATCAGAAGAAAGAAAAATATCCTTTTAAAATCTTTAAAAGAAATATTAAAAATATTAACTTACATATTAGAGGAATCTAATTTTGCCAGATGCCTCACAAAGGGTATAATAAAGAATATGTGTGGTGCCAAATGGTTTACATCATTTCCTGTATCTATTTTATAAATAGGCACATGATTTCATTTTTTTCTATTTATTAAGTTTTCCATTTTATGATTTCTTATGTATTAGACCTCATGTACAGGACATAATATATTGTAGCCATAGTCATTCTCAATATTCTCTCAATTATTCTTCCAAACCTTCACAAGCATTTTATCAAAATATACCTATTTTTGTTTGCAATTTTTGTCAAGATTGAAACAAATTTTTATTTTACATCCCAGAGATTCTCCTTTTCAGACACGTTGAGAGCAGTGTTGGACATTTTATTGGTTTGTACACTGTTTTTCCAAAATAAAGTTGTACCCACATTGATGACATTTTTATATTTTCCTACACCTTCTGATAAATTCCTATATTCAGGCTCAGTCTTTCCAAAAAGGAACCAGAGAAAAAAGTTTGAGAGGAACAATGAAAAATGAAAGTGTAATTTTTTTTTAAGTCAAATAGCCTTGGCAATTTGAAAACAAAGAATATTTTTCCCAAAGCCTAGGAAAGTGCACTGCCCTTCTAGAAGATTGTTTTCAATCATTATTTAAAAAGACTCATTTTTATTTTGTTACTATACAGAATCATAGTTCTGGCCTCAGACTTATGATCTTGCTACCTCAGGACCTAGTCCTGGCATTACAGGGGTCTACTACCATGACAGACGAAACCACAAAATCTTTCATAATATATTTCACAAATGTAAACTTTAAAAATACAAATATACTATTAGAAAGATAATGCTCATAATGCATTTGTAAACCAAGTTCAATTAGTTACTATTGATAGTTTACAAGCCAATTTTATGTTCCTCTAACAATGTCTGTGAAAATCAAGTAAACATATGCATGGGTTATTTTTCTCCCATGATTATGGATAATTTTGATGGTCATCAGATCACCCAACTGTCTTGGCAAGTCTGGGAGGACATAGTAAAGCACTCCTGCTAAAGTCATGGCTGGAAACAAAGAGAAAGGACAAGCTGACCTCACAGTATGTACTTAGAGTGTATGGCAACAATGACCTAAAAAATCTCACTTGGCCCAACCTCTTCAAGAAGACACTACCTCTCATTAGTGCCAAGTAGGGGACCATAGACGTCATAGACGTCTCAGGAACTATTCAATTTTAAACCATGACAAAGCTTGTGAAAACATCTATGTAGTACCATCTTATGTTGGCTCATTTTGACAAATAATTTTTAACATTATTAGCTACTTATATTTATTAAAACATTATGACACTTAAAACAATAAAAACAGTTGTGTATATTTATTCTTACTTGGAAATAATATGAATGGATTTATTTTTTAGCACAGCTTTTGCTAATACATTAATACTAATATATGTACTACTAACAATGTAGCAGGCTTGTGAGTTGATCAGACTGCAACAAATTGTATGCTCTACATGTTTTGTTGACTACAGAAATAAGTAAAGATGAAGAGCCATTGAATTTCCCCACAGCTACCAAGCCACAATCATCTCATACCCTCTGTTTCATTGATGCAATAGGGCAATAAGTCATGTTGATGCAATTCAGTTAAAAAAAAAAAGGGTGACAGTCGGTCAGTATAATTTTTGATATTTCCAGGAATTTACTTGGTCATTTTAACATTGTGAATATCTGAAATTCTAAAAATGTACTGTGTGGATTCCAAGGTGTCTTAGTTAGTGCTTGGTCATTTTAACACTGTGAATATCTGAAATTCTAAAAATATACTGTGTGGATTCCAAGGTGTCTTAGTTAGGGCTTCTATTGCTGTGAAGAGACACTATGACCACAGCCACTATTATAAGGGATAACCTTTAATTGGTGTTGGCTTATTGTCTTACTATTTCACAGGTTTAGTCCATTATCATCATGGCAGAAAACATGGTGACATCCAGGCAGACATGGTGCTGGAGGAGGAGCTGAGAGTTCTACATCTTGATCTACAGGCAGCAGAAGATGACTTTGCCCTGCACTGGGCATAGCTTGAGAATATGAGATCTCAAAGCACACCTCTATAGTAACACACTTCAATATGGCTACACATACTCCATCAAAGCCGTAACTCCTAACATTGCTACTCCCTATAGGCTAATCATTGAAACAAATTAATCTAAGGGGACCATATCTATTCAAACCACCATGCAAGAAAATATACTTTATTGATGAAAACTTAAAAGCAATATTATATTAATCATTAAATATAATCAATTAATTATATGATGGCATGAATCATATATATGTGTATCTGTGTGTATGATATACGATTTTTAAGAAGAATAATACTTTAAATAGGTAAAAAGTTAAAAATATTTAACTGAAATTTGAGCAAGGAAAACTGGGAGATAGTGGATGTGATTTACTGGAAAATCACTTGCCTAAAATATGTAAAATACTTTGTTCAATCTCTGGATATATTGACTGAAAAGAAAGGAAAGATAGAAGGAAGAAAGGAAAGAAACCGAAAAGTAGGTATTATTAAATTCATTTGCAATTGCAGTATAGTCCATATATATCTAAATATCTCTTTAAGAAACTGCATATTTGTCAAGATATACTCGTGGCTACAATAGAGGTACAAATGTTATGGGGTTATGCAGCCATTTTCTGGTTAGATTTAAAGATCATTTCACAGGAAGAAACATGTGCCTGGTACTGAGGCCTCCTCCACAGGAGAAAATACACATTGGATATTGTGAAACTGACCAAGAATCCCTGGTGTGAGAGCTTATTGTCCCTACAGGGAACCTACTAATATTTTGCTAAGTGGACATACTACCAAACTTCCTTATAAATTCATATATCTATACACCTCTATACCTATTGTTTAATTAGGATTCCTATCACTGTGATGAAACATAATAATGAGAGCAACTTGGTGAGGAAATGGTTTATTCTGCTTATGTTTCCACACTATTGTTCATCATTGAAGAAAGTCAAGACAGGAACACAAACAGTGCAGGTACTGGAGGAAGAAATTGACACAGAGACTGTGGATTGCTTATTGGGCTTGTTCCACATTTGCTCAGACTATTTCTTACAGATCCCAGGACCACCAACCCAGGTGTTACCCCTCACAAAATGGGATGGGCTTTCTCACATCAATCACAGGTTAAGAATATGCCCTAAAGGTGTACCTGAAGCCCTATGTTATGAAGGCATTTTCTCAATTGAGGTTCTGTCTTCTCAGATGACTATAGCTTGTGTCAAGCTGACTTATGACATGTTGGAAAGCTGAGGTGGGCAGAACCCGCAGCCACAGCTGCCATTTCAGCCCTAGTAATACTGCAGTTTAAAGCAATAGGTTCACAATAAGATAGATTCAAATGGAATAGTTTATAATGTATGTAAAAATGTACATAGGTTTGGAAGAGAGAGAAAAAGGAATATATGCAGTTATATAAAGAAATAGATAGTTTTAAAAATTAAAGTCTTTAAAGAGACAGTAAAGGTGATATAAAAAAAATAAGCCATATAAAGATGGATATTACACAGAGAATCTGGATTATATTGTCTTTGGGATTTTTTACTGCAGAAAGACATTTGATTGTAAAGGCTGCTGAGTTAAACCAATATGTATATTTTAAAGGTATCTTGACTTCAAAATTTGGATCTAAGGATATGTTACTTTGGAAAGATGGCTCTGCTTTTGTTTCCACAGAAAGCCAGAGGTTATGGATTTGTTCCAGGTTAAGACACATCAGATTTGACCAGCCAAGACCCCTAACACATCTCTGATGACACCATAGCCCAGATCATCCAACATCCAAAAACAGCTTCAAGGCAACTGGCTCAGAGAATACAGCATCACAGACTACTCCAGTCAGGACTTGACCGTAATTCTTAATTTTCTCAGGATCCCCATTAGATTGCCAGCACCCTCATCCATCAGGAAGTAGCCTAGATGACTATGCCCACATTCCCCAAAAATGGATTATGGATGATTGTCTTTGTTTGGTTGTTGGTTACAAATTATTATTGGTCATAGTTAATATCTTTCTAAAGAAAAAAGGAGGATAAGATATAGATATGATAGGATAAAATGGTAGATTATTGAATCTACTTTTAAAGAGCAATAACTTGCTTAAAATATTTTATATTAGTATAGATTTTAGTTTATTGATACAAATTTAAAGTTAATTTTGTTATACTGTATGTATATTTCTACTCTTGTTTAAGGTATTATGTTTATGTAACTTGTAATTGTGATGGATAATTAAGAAATACAGCTTAATAATTAGCCTTCTATGATAGTCAAACTTATAGTTACGTTAAGTTTTCTAGGTATACATAGATATAATTCAATTAGGTAGGTAATCTTCAAACACTTCAAAGACCTACAGAATATGGCATTTAAAATATTTTAAAAACTTAAACTTTCTGGACAGTGAGACATGTCTACCCCTGGCAGCATCAACTTATTTCAAAGAGAAAGATGGGCATTGAAGACACTCTGTGTGGAGTTTATCTTCTTCTTGGCAAAAATAACCATATAGGCAAGAAACTGTCCTTTCCTGGGCTGCTTGACAAAATGTTGTATCTACTGGACAAGCAGGACCCATAGAAAGGTGACCACTGAACTTTGCAAGGCAAAATGGTCCTTCAAGTTCCTGCTTCACAGAGGAAACTGCCAGACATTCTACAGGACACAGAGAAAAGTGACTGAGAGACTCTAGACCTATGGGCTTAAGATGGATGCCCCAACGTTGCAGAATGCAGAGGAACTTTGGGTGACTGTCCAGGCAGGCAGCTGTCTCTGTCATTCTAGATTTTTGAAAGTTGCTTACAATACACTTCTTGTTTACTTAGGTAATATTATATCCTTCTGAGGTCTTTGATGTAGTTGAAGATTAGATAGTTATAATTATGGTTTTCCTTGGTTATGATAAGAGATCAGGTAGATATGAAACCTTAGACTCACAAATATAGGATAGATAGGATATATTCTTTAATTTTGCCAAATACAAATAGACTAGATATTATTACTATAATTCTTGCTTGATAATTTTTATATGTAATTTTACTATGTTAAAGTTAAAACCTTCCTTTTTGAAAAAAAAAAAAGAGAAAGAAAAGGGGGAGTGCTGTGGAATGTCGTTCTGTATCCTGTGAATGTGTTGCCCTGATTTGTTGATAAATAAAATGCTTATTGGCCAGTAGCCAGGTAGGAAGTATAGGTGGGATAAGCAGACAAGGAGAATTATGGGAAGTGGAAGGCTGAGTCAGGAGATGCCAGCCTGCCATCCAGGGAGTAGCATGTAATGGCAACAAAGGTAAACCCACTGAACATGTGGTGACATATAGATTAACAGAAATGGTCTGAGTTTAACTGTAAGAGCTAGTCAGTGGTAGGCCTGAGCTAATGGCCGAGCAGTTTTAATTAATATAAGCTTCTGTGTGTTTACTTGGGTCTGAGAAGCTGTGGACTGGGTGGGACACAGGAGAAAACTTTCAGACACAGACATAACTATCCAGAACTCCCATATATTGCCGTTGTGACCTCAGAGAAGTTCCTTTGTGTAGTAAACAGTATTTAATATAGAAATTCATGACTGATAAAAGTGCAGAGCACAAGTGTGGTGGGGTACTCAGTCAAAAATAGATGATCTATACCACACACCCTTTCTGAAAGCTCAGTGATCATCTTGGAAGAAGGATAAGAAAATTTGCAAGACCGTGACATCAGAAAGGACTCAAAGCAAACAGTGGTTCTAAATTTAATAAGAGTTATGCACTCACAATCCAAAAGAAGCAATGACCCTGCACAAAACCTGCACAACATCAAGCCAGTCAACATTACATCATAGACAAGGGAAGGGCTCATGTGCCCCCACCACAAGCTGAAATCTATTCACAGTTGCTGACTACTAAAGAAAGGGAAGTTAGTTATTTCCAAAGCTAGGCCACCTGGTGGTTTGACTATGATCCAATGAATGGCCCTTTACCAATGATTTTTGAGCAACACAAGTAGGATTCCACAGGTCATTTTTTTTTTAAAGAACCAAAAATTAGAGTAGGGGTGAATGATAGTCCGGGGGAAGTTAGATAAAGAAGTAGGGGTGGATATTATCAAAATACAACATACACAATATTAAATTCTCAAGTAATTAATGAAATTACTGTACCTTAACAAAGAAACTACACATTTGCAAGAGATGTTCCAGATAGATAGTTCTGGCTATATAATACAATGGTTTTCTGATTTTTGTATCAATTATTAAGTGGATCTAATATTAATTAAAACACTTCACTTACTGAGGTAGAATTTGGAATAAGAAGATTTTCAATCTTTCTAATTTTGCTAAATTTATATTTTATTGAATAATGTAATACCAATTCCAGTGTATGGGATGTTTTTAAATTTATAGAAATATTTCTGAGTAGCTATTTTCAGGAATATTCTTCCAAATTTCATTTCTGTAAGTTAATCTTAAAACCACAAATTAAATCAAGTTGACAGAACCTAATACCATATTTTCAAGTACATATTTTCTTGTGCCAATTTCAAATTACTTCACTGCTTCCTTTTCTTCTCAGATGTTTTTTTCCTGTGCTTAAATACTGAGGAAACATAGAGGATGTTTTTAACTATGAATCAAGAAGTGTGGTATGAAAAAAAAATTACTTTTAATGGGATATACAGAGAATTATCAAAAGTCAGCTTTTGCTAATGTTACACATTTCTAAAAATGTACAATAAAAATATTTTATCATCATTTGAGAGTTCTATCAGAGATAAATTAATTACAGATTGTTGATAAGCAGCTGAGATAAATGTCTAAGGGTTTATTATTCATTTCTATTGACAATTCATGATTGTTAAAATATAATTATAAATTGAATACACTTTGAAAATGGCAAAACCTGACAGTGTTCTCTTTTTCTAGCAATTGTTGTGTGTTTGTTAATCATCCTGGAAGTTTCAGTTAGGAGGGATTAAGAGTGTTTTATTTAGTGTGTGCTAAATTATCAAACACCTCAATATCCCTTCTAGTTTTCCTGTGAAAACTCAGTTCACATTTGCAATTTAGTATGAGTTTCATTGAATTTAAAGAAAAATATTGGTAATTTCTCCTCTTTGCTAAAATGATGTGTGGGGTACTTCTTGGCTTGAATATTAAATTTCTATCAAGATATTTCAGTAGAAATGGGTATGCAGTATATAAAGAAACAAAAATGTAAGAATAATTTAAAACTATGATAATTTATAGACCCATGTATTTTTTAAAAAATGATAATATATTAGTAGATGTTCCTAATTAATATTATAATCACTTTATATTTAATTTCAGTATAATAATATTTTTAACAATCATATAATTGAGGTTTACTATTATTTCTATTGGGAGGAATTTATAATACATATTCTCAACTTTATTCTCTAAACTTTCTTGATTTTTCAAATCTATATTATCAATATTTAAAATATAATTTCAAATGAAAAGTTGGGTACATTCCATGTGAAAGCATGCTGTTAATTTATTCTGCTACATAAAAGAGTGCATTTATTGAGATGTTCAGTTTACTGCTTTTCAAGGGAAATGATGGTATTTTTCCATTGTTAACTATGTATTTCCATTGAAAATCCATTTAATTTTAATTTTAATAATAAAAAACACCATTTAAGTATAAGTTTTGGGTTTAAAAATACTGGCTACATTTAGAGGATAATGATGGTAGCCAGTATCTTGTAAATCATGTCTGTTACTACCCATATCTTATTAGTTCCAAAATACCCAATAAAACTATCCCAGAAGAAGAAGGAAGACTATCTTAGGAAATCTTAGCTACAGATGCATAGCCATTGTACTAAACATGCTATTTGAATTTAATAAAAGTGCAAAATACAAAACAGGTAAAAAAAAAATGCATGCTGTAAAGACAGAAAACAATAACCAGAAGTGTACTTAATTATAATGACTGGGGATTGACAGAAAATTTAAAATAGCTCTTATTAATGATATGATAAAGTCTACTAGAAAAGTTGGGTTCTACACTAGCTGAGGCAGCTCATTTTATCAAAGAGATAAGAATGTACAAAATAAAATAGTAGACATGATAACAGAGTGAGAGAATGGAGTGATTCATGAGACAAAAGGTTACTTGAAGTAAGATCAATAGAATCCACTCAAAA
>CABHPQ010055356.1:0-18962 GCA_902168405.1 Peromyscus aztecus
CAGAGTAAAGCTGACCGGGCAGCCCTGTGCTGTGTACCTGGCACTCTGCTGTCCCCTGCTGGCCACATCCGGAAGCTGCACTGGGACTTGGAGGAGGATGGTCTCAACCTCCAGAGACCTCTAGGCCATTGTCTGGGAGAGCCAGAGGATATCTCTGATAAGGAAGTCAGGAACAGTTATACATTTAATAAATCTGCCTGATAAGTTACAGCAGCAGCTCCAAGGCTGGAGTCGCCCTGAGAAGCAAGACTGTGCAGCTGCTGCCAGAGAGGAAGTTAGGAGTCCACAACTGGGAAGGTGGTCTGTGGGCTGGCAACGCTGCCTCCAGGATGGCCGTCAGGGCAAGAGTGGAGGCCAAGCTGAGGCTCATGGGCCCTGGGCATACAGTGACTAGAGTGTGGGACCAGGCCAGTGAGGGCTGCTGGTGCTCCACCCATGAGGTCCTCAGTCCAAACTGGCCATGAGTAGGTGGAGCTCGCGGAAGGCACTGCCATGGCGGCCACTCAGACCTGACTTGCTCTTGACGAGGCCACTGATGCTCTTGAGTTGTTTGAAGCAGAGTCGACACTTGTGCAGCCTGTAGGGCAAGAGGCGGCACCTGAGGACGGGGCCACCCCACCTGGCATCATGCCTGACAGGCCCCTAACCACTCCAGTCCCTCCTAAGAGCACAAAAAGTCCCCTAAGCCATGCCAGCGTGTAGGGACAAGCAAGCCCATGGAGGAACCCATGCTTTGGGCATACCCATTCATCCTGAGCCACTTCCCAGACAGTGTTCTCTGTGAGCTGTCTGGGCACAGCCACCCACAAGGGAGGATGCACCCCGCTCCTCACCTCTCCTCTCGGCTGATGTCCACGCCCACAGAAGGCGGGGCTGCCAAAATGTCAGTGATGAGGGGCAGGAACCTCTGGAGGATCAGCTTCAGGGAGGTGCACCCAGTCTGGACATAGCTTCAGGAGCAAGGTAGATGGAGTCACACATAGACGGGCCCAGAGCC
This sequence comes from Peromyscus aztecus, assembly GCA_902168405.1. Lineage (NCBI taxonomy): Eukaryota > Metazoa > Chordata > Mammalia > Rodentia > Cricetidae > Peromyscus > Peromyscus aztecus. The sequence goes on from CABHPQ010055356.1 coordinate 998, forward strand.
AGAGAGAAGACAGAGAGAGAGGGATCCTCCACAGATGGGGCATATGCACACACATGCCCACTGCCACTCTGATGGCTCCGGGGTATGGAGGGCTCCCTACCTCTCATACTTGCTTTGCAGAAGTTTCTCGATCTGTGGCAGCACTGTGGTACACAGGTCCAGCTTCCACAGGGAGCTGCAGAGAGAGCTGGGTGTGACGCCATCAGGCAGCCCTGACCACCCCATTCTTCTCTTCCTGAGGCCACTTACGCTTTCTGGTTGACAATGTTCAGGAGGTCCACCACCACAGACAGGTCATTGATGGCCACTGCAGAGTCCACTGATGTCTGCAGACAAGCTCCATTAAGAGGGCAGCACAGGATGGGAGTAGACAGGGTTGGAGGCATGTTAACAGACTGCACCAACCGGGATGGCAGGGCACAGCCTGAGGTCAGGACTCAACTGATGGAGCTGCGTACGGACGGGGACACACACCACCAGGCTGCCGTGCCCAGGGCCCCCGTGTGGCCTCGTCTCTGTTCAGCCTGAAGCCCACGCCACCCTTACCTTGATGTCCCCTGTGGTCCACACAGCCCGTACAGTGTCCAGGTTCTTGTGGCGGCTGGTGAGCACCACACACATGGTATCGTGGCCTTTGCGTATCTGTGACATGGCATCCTCATCCACCAGCTCTGCCTGCTGAGGGACCTTCACGGCCTAAGAGGATGGCAGCCAGATGCTGGCACGGGAGCAGACGGCACGCTCCAGTCTCCTTTCAGCCCTCAACCCCACCTCTTGGGTAGGTCCCACTCACGGGCAGGAAGTCCGAGGCCTTTAGGCCAATGGGCTCATTCCGTGTGGCGGGGATGATGCCAGGCTCGCCCTTGGGAGCAGGAGTGGAAGTCAAGGCTGGAGGCCGGGCTGGGACCTCGAGCTGCAGAGAGCAGAGGCTCAGCTAGAGCTGCCCGAGTCCTCCCTCCCTCAGCTCCTGACAGGAAGCTCCCGACCCTGGCTCAGACCCACAGGATGCCCTCTCTGCTCGGACATACATTTGGCACCGGCAACTGGACATCCATGGCTGGGCTGGGTTTTGAGGCCTCCTTTGCTGTGGCTGTGTCTAGGAGTAGAAAGAAAAGCTCGCTGTCAGACGGGAAGGACCTGATGGGAAGAGGCCAGAGGTCAGGATGGGATTCTGCATCTGTGACTGGGAAGGAGCAGGTGCCAGCAGATGGACAGAGGGAACCAGGGAGCTAGGCGCAGGGAGACCATCAGCAGGTGGAGGGTCCTGGGAGCTGAGGCAGGGGCTGTCCTTGGGTGTGTGTAGATGGGACCCAGTAGCTTCAGGGCAATCCTGCCATTAGGAGTGGAGTATGTGAAGAGGGCAACAGAGGAGTGGGGGGTGAGCAGGAAACAGGGAGAGGGTCTCAGCAAACAGTCTCACTAAGATAAAGCAGCAGCCCTGGGTCCCCAATGGAAGCCAGAGGACAGAGATGCTATGGGTGGACCCTTTGCTATCCCAAAGCAGACTAGATGGTCCCTTTCTTCAGTCCCAAACTCCTGGCCAGGGCTCTCTGGCTCCTGCTCCAGGTCTGGGTCCTGATGATGCCCTGGTTCTCCCCACCCCAGCCCTTCCTGCCCTCTGGCCGCTCAGAGCCTTGCTTCCCCCGTACCTGCAGTTGACCCAGTCCCCAGTAGCACACACCCCAGGGGCAGGTCCACCTATGCTTGCTTCTCTCCAAGCAGTCAGGCATGGGTTTGAAGGAGGCACGGCCTGCCTTGCTTAAGCTGCCCCAGGGCCCTTCCCTGGGGCCAGGCACATGGTAGGCACTTTTAGGTAGGTACAGGGACAAGATCTAATTGGGTAGGCTAGGGGTTGCACCAAGAGAGGCAAGGCCTGGTCCTCAGGCCAGTTCTGCCCAACTCACCATCCTCTGGGGGTGCTGGGAAGGGCTCACTTCTCCGGGGCGGTGTCCGACCTGCCAAGGCAAAGGAGGCTGATACTTGGGTTCCCATAAGCTCTCTGGGAACAGGCCCTGTGTGTGGCCAAGGTCTTCATCGAGACAGACACATGGCTGGAAGGTGATCCCCAGCACACGGTTCTGGCCCCGAGACCCATCTGAACCTATGGGCCCTCTTTACTTAGAACAGGGCGGAGGGCTGGGCACGGGCCACCAAGCTGCGGGACCTCTGCTGCGAGTGTCCAGGTTCCTGCTTCTAGAAACCAGCTCAGTATAAAACCACGGAGACCAGGTAAAGTGTAGGGAAAACAGCCACAGCAAGGTGCTGGGCTGTGAGGCGGGAGGGAGGGTGGCCTCACTGATGCTGTTCTTGGGCTGGAAGATCTCATTGTAGTCCTCGGCATTCTGAATCTCGGCCCGGGACTCACGCTCGTCCCTGTCGTCTTCGCTGCTGGGGCTGCGCCGCTCACTCTCTGAACTGTGCTTTACCCTAGCGTGTGCAGTCAAGCAGAAGAGGCCAGGATCCTCAGTGAGGCCCAGGGCTGAGGGCTCAGGAGCCTTCTTGGGACATACACCCTGCCAGGGCCATGAGCACCCACCTCTGAGCCTTGCTGCAGGTTGTGCTGGGCCGCTCATAAATGCGGCGGAGGGAGACACCGGGGTTGGGGGTCTGCTGTGTCAGAGGCTGGCTAGCCTGCACTGGGTCCTGGGTCACAGTGCCTGTCCTGGTGACTCTCGTCAGGTCCACCACGTAAGAGGATACATTACTCTGGGAGAAGGCCACACCTATCTGCAGGACACGGCAGGGCTGGTGTGGAGTGGGGCCAGACCCCAGGAGGCCCAGTAGGTGGGGGCATGAGGGGAGGGGTGGGGGTGGGTGACTGAACCCTCACCAGCTGGTCATTGCAGATGGCCAGGTCAGCCACCTTGCCCCAGTTGACAAGGACCACATCAAAGCAGCGCTCAGGTTCCCAGCCATAGACACGCAGCGAGTCCTGGCAGCCGCTGTACAAGCAGCAGCCATCAGGGTTGAAGAGGACACTCCTAGGCCAGGTGAGAGTTGGCTGTCAATCCTAGGGCACCCAGCTGGTACCCAACACCGGGAAAGCTGGTGAGCCCAGGACACAGGAGAAGCGGAGGCAGGCAAGATCACCCTGACCAACATCCCACTACTCGGTTGAGGGGCAGAGAATCCATGAACTCTGCGTACCTGACAGGCCCTGGCTCCCCTTCAATGCAGCTCACCACCTGGAACTTCTCCAGGTCCCAGAAGCGGATTGTCCTGCAAAGATGGCCACAGGAAGCCAGTCCCTCATGCTGTCCAGGGCCTCTCCAGGCCCCTCCCTGCGGGGCCACTAGGAGTGACGTCTGGGCCAGGGATGGCCCTGTGCGCGCAGAGGGTGAAGATGACCTAGGCTGTGCCTGACAGCCCTGCCCCAGAGCTAACCCCAACTGCCAGAGGCCTCCCTGCACTGTGCCCCAGTAGGGGGTGTGGGTCCTAACAGGCCAGGAAAGTACAGCACCAGGACACTAGCCAGGGAGGAATGGGACCAGGAACCAATCCTGGCTTAAATTTAGCCTACACAGGCTTTCAGGCATATGACAGGTAAGAGAAGGAGGGGACAGCCGTCAGGCAATGTGTCTTATTCCTCCTCACCTGTCAGAGCTGCCAGAAGCTAGGAGATACTCATTGGGGTGAAACTCCACCACGTTGACAGGCCCTGTGTGACCAGGGAACTCAGACATCATCTTGCCGGCCGTCAGATCCCAGAGCTGGAGCAGGGTGGGAGGAGGTAAGGGCCAGGCTGAGTCTTTGGCTGCGGGTCTGAGCTCCCTCTATTCTCAGCAAGTTTGGGGGCCTCCCAGTTAACAGGGAGGTGAGGTATGAGCAGCAGACCACTGGGCCCCGCCTGCACACCCGGGTCAGGAGTTACCTTCACTGTGTGGTCATCTGCTGCTGATGCCAGCCACTTCCCATCAGGGCTGAACCGAAGACACCGCACAGCCTGGCTGTGCCCCTGAGGAAGAAGAAAAGAACCAAGCTCTTTGGAGGAGCCTGGGTCCCACAGCACCTCCCCATCCCCAATGCCTGCCCTGAAACACAGGGCCTTCCTAAGGACCAGCCACAGAAAGGATGGATGGTCACTACTGGGAGACATGAGGGATCCTTCTATGTGGCCAGACTCCAGGCCTCCAAGAAATCACAGCTGTGCAGTCTGTTACATGCTAAAAGTGTTTTATGGCCTCTTCCAAAAGCCCTTGAGAAGGATTCTGTTAGTCACAGTACTACCACATACCTATGAACAGGAAGCCCCGCACCCAGAGACACCAGCTACCTGACTGTAAAAGCAAAGCATGGAATAGTTTAATAGCTATGGCTCTGGGGATTGGTGGAAAGCTGGGGGTCCAGATGACCACCTAAGGCACTCCCATTTCTACTCCAGGTCTGTTTTGAGGTTTAACCTGCAATGGACTGCAGCCCCCCAGCCCCACTGTGGTGTGGACCCATGCTGTGACTGATGTCATATAAGGTCATAGGTAACCAACACAGGTCATGCTTACCCTGTATCGGAAGACACAGCCTTTCCTCCTGATGTCCCAGAGCTGTAGGGAAGAGAAGCAGGGGAGGGGTTAGGGAGGGTGGAGCATGAGAGGTTGTGATGGCCCTAGAGATTAGGCCAGAGGGTACACTGCAGCTCTGAGCAGAGAAGACTCTGGATACCTCTAGGCCATGTCAGGCCCAAAGAGAAAGGCTGGAAGGTTTGCCCAGGTTGGGCATCCCAAGTTGAAGTGTCTGGCCAGAGTCCACGGGTTCTCTGTCCCAAGGATGCTGCCATGGAGGAAGGATTCCCTTACACTTGACATAGGCAGAGTGGTACCTTACCTTGATATTTGTGTCCTGGGAACCTGAGGCCACAAATTCGCCATAGGGGTGGAAATCCAGGCTGCAGATGTTGGCTTTGTGCCCCATGAGTGTGCGAAGAACTAATGAAGCAAGATAAAGCAGAAGCACCATGTAAATGTTAGCTGGCCAGCAGCAGCCTGCCAAGCCCAGCTGTGTGTACCCTTTGGCACAGAAACTGGGATGCTAATATGAAAATAGGGGAGATGAGCCAGTGCCCTGCCACCCTAACAGTTCTACAGCCATTTCTGTCACTACTCAAGGCCCCAGAAAATGCATGGCATTACCCATAGCTTGTGTGTGCCAAGGCCCCTGGGCGGCAGCAGTCACAACAGTGCTTGGCCCAGGCCATATGGCCATGGGGCTATTATGCAGGGCAAATAACCCCCAGGACAGTACCAAGGATTGAGCAGAGAGGCTGTAATAGGGGGAGCTGCTTGGCTAAAGAATCCAGGAAGACAAGGGACACATGGATAGCAGTCATGGGCAAGAAGAGGATACGGCTGGGACTCAATGCCCAGTGGGATGGCACCCATGCAAGTGACCTCGAGGACGGCCCTAAAGCAAGTACAAATGGAGGACACAGGGGAGGTGCAGCCAGGAGCAGCCAATCATCTGTTGGTGACACACAGCTAATCCACTAAGGCCTGACAGGCCAGTGGCAAACTTGTGTCTCCGATTATTACGGGCAGCTTTTTGGAAGACTTGTATTTCCACTGCCCAGAGAAAGCCTCCCAGCCCATGAGTGGTAGGCCAAGGGGTACAGAGCCCAGCTATCCTTAGGTCGTACCAAGATTTAACAGGTAGTGAGCTCTCGTGTTAAGGGCACGTACCTAAAGGTCCAAGCACAGCTGAACTGAGTAACTACTGTAGAATCCTCCCGTCCACACTAGGCCATCCACAAAACTAGGATCGGTTCTGACTCTGCTTCTTAACTGCTGCGTGACTCTAGGCCGTCCCCTATCCCCTCTGACCTTCAGGTCGGTTTACAGTGAGAACTAAGAAAATGAACACCAAGGACTGAAGAGTGGGGCTGTGCAGGTTTCAGTGACCCCATTACAGCTTCCTCCTGGAGGCCTTCACTTCTTCCAGTCTCTCCTCTGGACTCCACTCTTCCTCCTCAGACTTCACAGGTGTGTCTCCCCCTTCCGGTCTCAGTGAGGATGCACTACGCAGAGCTACGGCCAGCGACTGCCTCCTGTCACTGCACACGGGCTGAGCATGTCCGGTGGTCAGCGAGCTGACTATACGTTAGCTCAGAGTCCCTCTGACAAAGCCAGGAGGTGGTGGGTGCTGAGGCGTCCTGCCTGAGGCTGAACTGCAGTGGATGGACCACAGTTAGATCAGGTGCTGCTGCCTCTGAAGCGCCACCTGAGCCTCAGGAGTGACCTGGAGCCAGAGCTGTCCAGGCAGGAACAGCACAGAGGAACGGCTGCCCTAGCCAGTACTGCCCCGGCTCAGGCCCGCTGCCCATCTCACCTCTGTGCTTGGTGTCTGACGGGCACTACAGCTGCGATGACACCTCCTTCCCGTGCCTGAGGACTTTGCCAAGGCCCCTGACTCATCCTTGGTGTGGATGTCCAACTCCAGAACACCCACACTGACTCTTGGCGTTCCCTGCTCCTTGGCTGTCTTGAATCACTAGAAGTTCGGGAAGCCTGGGTAACATGCTGCCTTAGCCACCTCTTGCCTTGTTGCCACAGCAAGGGAAATTGAGACACAAGAGACTGTGTGGGGCCTGCCCAACCCAGGCCAGCTTCTTGAGGTAGGGGTGCCTTCCTGTGGACCCCCCAGGCCGGTGCTCCTACCTCCCAGCTGCACTGCAGAAAGCTGGGAGGACCACATTCTTCTGCCATGACTTCTGCCCTTGCTTGTCTCTCCCAGAGATGTCTGGCCTTGGTCACAAGCTCTAGGGACTGCAGAGTGGAGGAGACTTGGACTTGTCTGCACATGTGCAGTGGTTGTTCAGTCTCTGCCCAAATCCTCCAGTGTTAACTGTGGCTCTCTCAGAAGCCCCTGTGTCCTTCAAGTTTCTCTGGGTTCTCACCCCTGATGCCCACATCTGGGGTAGTAGTAGCCCTGAGACCTTAGCTCTCCCTCCTGAGGGCAAGCTTGAGAATCACCAACTACAGGTAGATGGACAGCAGAGAGCAATCGGGCAAGGTTCTGACACCAAGATTCAAGTTCTAGCTTCTGCCACCTACAGCCTCAGGGTTTTCACTAAGGCCCGAGCCTTTGACGGTCTCAGCCTGCCCATCTGTCAAAGCGGGGAGCCCTGTCAACCAGGCCTTATTGTCCATTTCCGCCTCGCTATTGGAAGGCCTCACTCTCACCCCCCAGGTGGAACACAGTGACTGGGGACGTCAGGGGTGGGTTGTGTCTTTGTAGCTTTTCCCTTTGGCCCATGGCTCTTCGGTGAATCATGAAGAGTGGTCATCTTCACTGGGAATCAGTTTGAGGCAGAGGTTTCCTGGAGACTGACTGCCTTCTCCGTCAGAGCCTGGCACCCTGGCATGGTCCTCCCTGCCTCTCACATCCAGTGATAAGCACAGCATGCTCTGAGGCCTGATGTGGCCTGGCCAAAGAATCTCTGCTGAGACACAGTGCAATGCTCTGTTTGTCATAAGGTGTCCTGGGGCTCTTTGTTCAATGCCATCAACATGTATAGTTCACTCCCGAGGACCAAGGGATACCATCTTTCCTGAAGGCCACAACACAAAACCACCAATGTTCCAGAATGAAGTTACGCTCACTGCCAGGCACACATGGCAATGGCTTGCGTTCTGCAGCAGAGGCTGTGCCAGAAGGGCCTTTTAGGCTCAGCTAAGCTCAGGGAGCTCTCACTGGACAAGGAAAGCTGGAGCCTCTGAGCTGCAGCACGTGGCCCCAGAGACAAGCAAACCAACTCTACTCAGATCTCCTGAGGCTGGCCTGAACAATGGATGGTAAAAACACGCTGAGTTAGCTGTCAATACTACAGAGTAGGGAGGAGGTGTTCCACATCAAATTCCAGAATTTTCTGACTAATCTGTGGGGCTGTTGGGGATGGTAGCATCCACAGAGAAGGCAGGACTCTGTGTGGCCACACCCCAGGGTGAGAGTTTCTAGACCAAAAGGAATCTGTGAGGCCTAAACTCAGATGCGAGAACACACCCACAGAAGGGCGTGTAGCCACAAGGCCAGAACACATCCTACACACTGAGGGAGAAAGAAGGAAGAAAAGCAGATCCCTCGTAAAGGGCCATCAGAAAAACAGCACCGGATTCTGCAGCAGCTCTGGACCCTAAAAGCAGTCGTGACACCTTCAAAATCCCATTAGTAAATTATTTCAAGAGAATCCTACACTTGAACTTTAAAGAACAGAGAGAATGAAGTCACTTTCAGCCATAGAGGGTCCATAACACTGTGCCTGCCATTCGCCCTTAGTGCCAGGGATCAAACCAGGGCCTCACACATGCCAAACAAGGGCTCTGCCACTGAGCTCTGTCCCTTGCCCCTGCACTGTGAGACAGGATGAGCTTGAACTTGCAATCTTCCTGCTCTGTCTGCTGAGAGCTCGGACTCCAGGTGTGTGACACTACACCCAGGTCCCTTCACCCCTTCATAGCAGATCATGGAGGAAAGTACTCCATCTGAGAGGAGGAAGCCACAGAGGGACACTGGAGGTCTCAGGACAGCAAAGACAGAGACGAGGAGGCCAGGAGTGATGGCTCCCAGGCCCTGGGCCTGAGGAAGAAAGAGCTGGATCACAGGAGAGGCTCAAAGCTGACTCCTCTAGCGGTGCGCTTGTGAGGATGGTTAACGACGATCAATAATGATTTTGACAGGGATGTGGAAAATGCACATGGGAAAAAGAGCAGTTGTTCACTCCAGGAAACCAAGTCACAAAAAAACCACGTGGCGTCCTTACAGCACCAACACTGACCACGTAAATGGTGACATTTCAGGGTCAGGAAATGGGGGCAATGGGCCGGGCAGCTGCTGAGAGCCAAGTCCTGCTTCTCGTTGCGGGGGGCGGGGGTACCTGTTCTTATTTGGGGCTTGTCTATTTGTTTGTTTGTTTGTCTGAGGTGGGCTAATACACCATAGGCTAGGCTGGCCTTCAATTTTACACCAATTCTCTTGCCTCAGCTTCCTGAATGCTGGCATTTTAGGCAGGCACCATTACGAAGGGCCACTTGTTTTTGTTTTGTTTTAAAGAAAAAAGGAAAGTGAAAGCCATAGCTGTAGGAAAGGGGTGGTGGTGGTGGGCACCGTAGTGGGGAAGGGGGAGCAGAGGCCCTTAGAACAGGGGAAGGATGGGGCAAAGACTTCCTGCTGCCATCGGGGTTCATGCTGACATGGACTTGTCAAAGCACGTGTTATTCTTGTCAAAATGAAGATTAAATAAAGACAGCGGGAAGGGAGGCAGACAGAAGACCCAGCCACCCAACCCCTACCCTGTGGTGGGTGCTCCCCAGGATCTTAATGGCTCTTCCCACATGGCCATCTACTTCTTCACATGCCTGCAGGGAATCTCCTCACATCTGATGTCCTTCCGGGTTCCAGATACACATATGCACATGTACACACACACCTTACTGTTCATTCCTTGGGCACCTCCTCATATCAGCACTTGGGGGATGGCAGTGCCCGCTGTTGCTGGACTGATGGAGTGGTATGGACGACATGCCACCCACTCTGGTCAGTGCTTGAGAACAAAGCACTCAGACCTCCTGGAGGCGGCAGTCCAATGCCCCAAGCCTGAAGCAGGGCCCCCACACATGAAGGAACAGTAAGCAGGGAGGCCTACTTTTGGCAGCTTCCAGGTCCCAGACGCGGATGGAGCCTGACTGGGAACCGGCTACGATGAGCTCTTCAGGGGTGTTGAGGCGGACACTCTCCACAGGGGACGTGTGACCTGTCAGGCTCTGCAGAGAGAGGGGGCAGCTCCAGTGAACTGCAAGGGTAACGCCCCCCCTCCCCCAGCTACTGTCCCAAACTTAGGGTCCCTAGAATGGCTTCAGTCAGAAGTAATATGAGGTGAGCTGTTCTCGGTGTCCCCACCTCTGCCCCAACTCAGCTGAGCATGGCAGCTCATCAGCACAATGGACAAAACAGCCCTTCAAACACCTGTGGCCCCGGCATGGGGGGGGCAGAGGCAGGAGGATGATGAGGTCCAGACCAGTCTGAGCTACACAGCGAGCCCCCAGCCAGCCTTGATTACACACTGAGACCCTCCCTGACTAAACAATCCCCAGGCAACCTCCAACTTCTCCCTCTCCTTTCTATAGTGCCGCTGGCTCCTGGCACGGGCAGCACCCAGAAATGGCTCTGGGCACTGGAAGGGAACAGGGGCTCCAGGTAAGGAGATGTGGAGCCTTCACCCCCAGTCTGAATGATTCCATAGGAATGGCTCTGGGCACTGGAAGGGAACAGGGGCTCCAGGTAAGGAGATGTGGAGCCTTCACCCCCAGTCTGAATGATCCCTTCCAGGCCATCCCATCTCTATCTCCTCTGTCTGATCACCGAGGCCACAGCAAGTTGAGAACACATTTCCACTGCCCCTGGGTGCCTGACTCCCTGAGGCTGCCTGCTCCATGCTTCCAGGGGCCTGGGAAGGTCTGCTGGAGAACATGGAGGTTCTCACACATCCAGAGCACCCAGAGCAGCGAGAGATGGGTCAGGTAAGGTGCTGTCATCTTCAGCTTTTAGGAGAGAAGGCCAGAACCCAAGTCCATGGTGTCTTCACTCTCTGCTCAATGCTGGCCCCTCAAAGCACAGTGGCCATTTCACCAGTGTTTACTAAGGCAACATTCCTGATGGGGACATGTGGGAAACAGGGGCGTTCCTCAGCACCAGTGTCTGAAGCCTTGTAGTTACAGTAGCCTGTCTGACTCCTGCTGGACAATGGCAGGGGGTCTAAATGGGCCCAGGCTTCCAGGATCACAACTGGGCAAAACCAACCCCCATTCAAGGGGGGTGTGATGACGCACATCTTCAATCCAAGCAGTTTGGATCATCTCTGGTCTCTGAGGCAGGATAATCTCCAAGCTCAAGGCCAGCCTGGGCTACACAGTAAGACCCTGTCTCAGAAAAAGAATAGCACCACAATTCTTCAGGGAACTTATTCTCTGCAAGCACAAACTCAAGGTTATGTATGACAAGAGACTGTAGGCCATGTGAACACCCATCACAGTAATCCTTCAAACATGAGAAGACTGAGTCCCATGAGGCTAGGATGTGTACACAGAATGAGACCACTAGAGGGAAACATGGATTTGCTTGTCCATGAACTGAATAATTCTAGGACACAGAAGGAATTTGGAGGCCTCGTCATCTCCAGGGAGACAGAGGTCACTGCAGAGAAAACTATTCAGCACTCACTTCTTTTCTTTGGGGTGACTTTTTATTTTATTTTTTTAACTATGTAGGCAAGCACTCTACCACTGAGCTACATCTCTAGCCTATGCTGATCATGTTTCAACTTAGGGATATTCCTTTGACATTTTATGGGGAATGAAAACATTTGAGTCTTACAAATAAAACATAACAGGGGGTGGGGAAATGTCTCAGTGGTTAAGAGCAATGGCTGCTCGTCCAGAGGACCTGGAGTCAATGCCCAGCACAAACATGGCAGTTACCCAACCATCTGTAACTCCAGTTCCAGGAGAGCCAATGCCACCTCCTAGCTTCTACAGATACTGCACACACAGTGCATAGACATACATGCAGGCAAAACACCCATACACACAAAATACAATAAAGATAAATACAGCTAAGGAAAAAATACAAACAAAGCAATTCCCTTCCTGAACCTGATGTACGGGCTACGATCTGAGTGGGTCTCAGTTTCACCCAATCTTACGAAATCTCTGAAATAACCGAGTTTTCACTAACGGTTATCACCTTCCCCCATTTTTTGTTTACTTGGTCAAAAGTTTAAAAAGAAAAAAAGACAACTGCCTAAGGTGGCCAGGACGCAGGGCACAGCCACACTCTCCTGCCGTGGGTGAGATGGAAAGTGGCTTCTGGAGCCCATTGTGACAACTTCCCAGAACTGCATGCTTAGGACCTAGACGCAGTGATCACAGATCTGTTCAAAAGTTTGAACAAATGAGAATGTTTGAAAAATTGTGGTTTAGCAGAACCTAAAAGCTGGAGCCAGCAGCCCTGCTGATGACAGGGTGTGGCTAAGCTAATTACAGCTCAACCCTGTGATGGATACCAAGAAGCCATTTAAAAGCATGCTGTAAAACAGTATTTGTTGACATGGGAAAATCCTCATGACACTGTCATTCTAAAGAACCAGGTCACTCATGAGTAAGATGGTACTCGGAGACACATGTGTGCACATGTATGTACCTCTCTATTCCATCATCGGGAAAGGCACAGACTTAAAACCTGGTCCTCTCTGGCCACAGCACTGCCTGAAATGACTCTCTTCCCTATTTGTGCTGTCCTGCCTTGGAAAGCAGTCTGCATCCTATATGATGTGTGACCAGGAAAACTGCTTCAAGAATGGCCTCCAACTGAGTGCCCTCTTATCCTTTCCTTAGACAAAGACACACCCCCGCACAGCTGGCAGAGTAGGGCTTATTTAAACCTTCCCATGAGTACTCTGGAGTTCTGTCCCACACCTGTGTTATCTCCTCTTCCTGAGGGCTGGCCACCAACCCAGCTGTCCCGGGCTATCCTGTCCCTTACTGAGCAGATAACTGGAGTAGCACTCATGGTGTGCTGGGCCACTCTGGTGACCTGGGATCACCAGTGCCTGCCAAGGGAGTCCCCACCAGGAGCCACTCTGGTTCATCACTCACCATGATGCAGTTAGGCTTGTTGATGGACCACAGGTTGACACGGCAGTCATCTCCACCTGTGGCCAATAGCCGCCCTGAGGCCTTGCCCAGCACCAACGAGGACACATTGCTGGCATGGGCGACGATCTCTTCTACATAGGAAAGGAGGAGAAGAAGGTGCTCAGGGGAATTTGACAGGCCATATGGAGGAGGTGGCCCTCCTTAGCCACCAACTCTGAACACAACATTCAGATAACCCCCACCAGCTTCAGGACCAGCCAGCCACAGGGCAAAGTGTGGGCCAGAGGCTGAGATCACTGTCTCCACCTCAGCTCCCCACCCCTCTCAGGCCTCCTTTCTGAGTTCCTTTCTCTTCACATCAGCTGGTAACACAGACTACACGGTACACACTCAACCAGCTGCTGAGGGGGCAAAGTTAGGACAGGTGCAGCTGTAACGCTGGGCACACGGTGCACACTTGCGAACTCAGCACTTGGGAGGCTGAGGCCGAAGGATCATGAGTTCAAGGCCAGCTTGGGCTACATGCAAGACCCTGTCACGAAGCCAAATAAGCACCGGTACTTATCAGTATGAGTGGACTTCTTGTTGCTAGTCCATAAACAATACAATGCAAGAACTATTTAAACAACATTACACTGTACTGAGTATCACAAGGAAGAGCGCTGAGTCAAGGTACCCAGAGGAAGTGCAGGTTTCTACTCAGACACCACACCACTCTATGAAGGACTGAGTACAGGGAGACATGGCTGTCTGTGTGGAGGGGTCCTGGAACCAACCACCACAGATACTGTGGGGAGACTAAGTTCACTTTTAAAAACTGGCTTCCTATTTTTACCTACCGTGTCTTAAGCACTAATATCCAGAGATAATACTTTTTCTGATAAATAAAAATAAAAATAAATTTTTAGAGGGCCCATGCATCACCTGAGCACCTTCAATCGCTCAGATGCCACCCTACAGACAAAGCCCGCTTGGGACACACCTTCCGAAGAAGTCAAGTTCTGTCTAGACAGCTGTCCCTAGATCCCAATTCAGACTTCGGAATCGAGTGCTGATCTGAGCTCTGCCAACTGCATGGCCTTGGACAAGTCACTCTTCCTCTCTGAGAGGGTCCTTGTCTGGAGGACAGGATGACCCCAGGGCCAGCTCATTGGAAATGGGCTCAGAGGGAGCCTGAAGACTGGCCATCAGGGAGTGGGTTCCATAAGGATAATGGCAGATACAGCAGATACAGCAGGAGCTGGTGGGGAAAAGCTGACCCTGAGAATTCGAGATAAGGCCCATGGACAGTCCACCAGAGCCCCTGGCCTGGACCACGGTGGGAGGGCTGAAGTGGGGAACACAGTCCGGGACTGTGGGCCTTCTCATTGCCCAGAAAGAACAAACTCAGCGGAGAATCAAGAGACAGACTAGGCCTGCAAGTCAGTCCCTGTCCCCAGCTTCCTCTGGGAACAAGGAGAAAGGAGAGGGTGAGTCTCTCACACAGGCAAGAGAAACCCCAATATGTGGGTGCCCTAAAGCAGCTAGAGACTAGCTTGGGCTACATGGAGAAGGGTGTCATGGCTGTTAGTAAAGGACCTTTCCCTCACCCTAGGTCCTACTCTACCCAGCCTGGGTAGCTCTTGTGTGAGCTGCAGACCATAATAATACTGGAAAACAGGACCAGGAAAGCCCAGTTTGGGTTTCTAAAGACACCTAGGGTCCCAACCCAAGACGCAACTTCTGAAATGACTCCTCCCTTCAGGGCCTGGCAGGGCACAGCTGGTACAAGCAGCAGCTGACCAAACCAGGGTGAGAGTTCCTTGTAAGCCCAGACACTTCCAATCTAGGTCCTGGAAGACCTGCTGTCTGGACCCAAGGGAGTTGGGTCTTGCTGTAGTCACCATCTCAACCACAGTCCTGTCCTCTGCACACTTCGGGGCAGCTGCTCACAAGCTTGAGGCACAAACCCTCTAGATCTGTCTAACCGGCAGGAGGGCAGTGCAGCTGTTCCCAAGCACTCAGCTCTGTCTCTGCAGCCACGCCCTGAATTCGTCAGAGACACCCCTGGGCATCTGCCCTGGTTCTCACCTTTCCCAGGCAAAGTGAGCAAGGACAGGCTGAGTCCCACCTCAGCAAGCCTCGGGACCACCTCCAGAGCCAGCCATGAATGTGTAACAGAAGGACTTCTAGGCATCCGCTCTAGGCCTGGCACTGGGAGGCTGTGGAAGGAGAGCTTATTGCCTTCAGGCTCCAGGGGGATCAGATGGATCCCGGGCAGGGCCTGGAGCTGGAAGAGTCACAGGCAGGGGCTGGGTGTATGATGATTCCCTTTTAAGCAGGGGCTGATGGAAACCTGTGCAGACAGGAAGACAGCACAGTCCTCACAGCGGGCTCCCTCTCTGGCTTGGCTTGGAGAACACCAGCATCAATGGCCCACACATGGGTGCTGTATTTCCATACAAACATCAAACTCTTCAGTATCTCTCTCCCCCGTGACAGCCACTGCTCTCCCTCCAGCATAAGTCATCAGGACCTCCCCAAGCCCCAGGACTATAGCCTGGCAAATCTCAGCAAAAGCTGGGGATCACTCTTGGTCTGCACAGAGGTGCTAAGGACCTACATCCTGGGAGGACGATACAAAGGACAGGGAGGTTCAGCAACCCCACACTGGCAAAGAGCCTTCTTATCCTCCCCACACCCTGCAGCCCCAAGAAGCCCCAGCCTGTGTGGTCTCAGGCTATATACCCATAAACCTCTGTGCACAAGAAACTGTCAGTTCCTCAACATACCTGATCACATTACTGTTTGCTGCTTAAATACTTGGATGCTTGGGGTCTTAGATGGCAAGGGTCTCGTGGACATGTGCCCTGTAGAACTCGTTAGATTTACCTGGCATCATGCTATTCTTGCTGAATGCAACAGCCCCATGGTCTCCTGTAAGTCTTTCCCATATGCAAAGCTTTCTGCCTCAGGGCCTTTGCACTTGCTGCTCACGCACCCTCTACCCACATCAGTTAACTGATTCAAAGCACACATACCGGCTCAGAACTAGAGCAGGACGAGAAACGGATGTAATTCTGGTTCTTGCCTATTGCTCTCCCAAGCTGAGCTCCTTGGATATGGCGGCCCTCACTTGCCCCTAGCATCTGGTTCTACCTTCAGGTAGGGTAAGCCATCAAAGAGCTGGATACACAATGCCAATAAATACAAAGCTACCCTAACCAAAGCATACCTTTCCTGAGTGCCATTGAGAGGGTTCTTCCAGAACCTTAGAGATTTAGAGAACAACTTGAAAATGGTCCCAATCTCTCACTTTACAAATGAGGAAACGGAGACCCAGAAAACAGCTCTGCCCAAAGTCTCCTTGTCCACTCATGAAAACAGCCCAGGGGTGGTACAGCAGAGTGGGATCAGGGACAGTTAACCTGTGACAACCAGCTGCAGCTGGGAAGAAACCCACAGAAGTGAGATGCAGGTCCTCCAAACACATCTAGAGCTCAAGAGCCTTTTAGAGGGCCCAAAAGAACAAAACTGTTATCTTAAACACTAGGATGGTACCGGCCTTCGGTACTCTTGTTTGCTCCAGAGGTGGAGTCTTCGGGAAGACACCCAGCATGTGATGACATCATCACTACTGTCAGGTGTGAGTATACACATGTCTCAGTACTGTTTTCTAGTACAGTATGTATGGATAAGCATAACTTTCATAAACAAGAGTCCTTCAGGGTCCTCAATAACTTTTAGGAATATGAAAGAGCCAGGTGTGGTGGCACAAGCCTTTATTCCCAGCATGCAGGAGACAGAAGCACATGTCCCAGACCAGCCAAGGCTGTAGGGACGCCCTATCTCAAAAAAGGAAATGAGTATAAATGGGTTTAGACTAAAGAACTCAAAACTATTTTTGCTGGATTACACTCAGAGCCCGGCCAGCATCTTTGGACACCTCCCTCCACCCCCATCCCTAGACTTTCATCTGATGGAGGAAAACTGACTTGGAACAGAGCTGAAAATCCTAGAACACCTTCCAGCCTTTCTCAAAACACTCTGTCCATCAGCCTGCCTGGAAATCCTTTACAAAGTACTTCACTAAGTTCACGATCTCACTGGAATCTCAGCTCGTAGGAGCGACTCCTTTGCTGTACAGATAAGGCAACTCGGCCTCAGCAGGATTAAGCCACCTGCCCAATGTGATTTACATCTGTCTACCTTAAAACAAGGACTGTGCCAAGGACAGGAGACAAAACTGAAGGTTCAGACTACCCAGCAACTAGCAGCTCACGAAACAACAGTGTGATGAAGAAGCATGAAAGTACTTACGCAACTTCCAGGCAGTCTTGGTGACCACAGGGGTGGCCATGCTTCAGAGGGCGGCACCTGAGACCCCACCCACAAAATGGATTGTGCTTTCCCTGTGGGGTGGGGGTGGATCCCCCCCAGATCCGACAATCAAGTTGGCAGGGAGTTCCCACACATCCAGGCAGAGAGACCTCCTCTCCTGGCCCAGAACTGCCTTGTAGTTTAGATCATCCGCCACCAAGCAGCAGCCTGTACACATAGGTCAGGATCCCAGATCATGGAATGTCAGGCTTGGGCCATCTCAGCTCAACACTGGGCTAGAATACAAGCAGAGGTGATGGAGTGTTAGCAAGTACTTGAGATGAGTTACAGCTCCCTGGGTCACCAAGGCCACTAGATACAGACCCACCAAAGCCCCCAGGACCTGGAGCTGCAGTGCACACTGGGCTGGAAAATCTGACCAGAACACCTCTGTGTCTTGGAACCCAAAGACCTTAGAGACAAAAGACCTTCCCTAAGTAGCTGGTGGTGCCAGACTTTAACCCCCAGCACTCCGGAACGGCACTCAGGCAGAGGCAGGCGGATCTTCATCAGTTCGAAAGAAAGACTGACTGACTTCCCAGCAGCCTAAAGCAGTGCTCCAGGATGCTGACTGTCTTACAACAGTCGGAAGGCGAGGCCCACGTGTCTGCAGTTCACACAGATTTGCACCTCATGTGCCGGATGGGACACTGGAGTCTGAGGCTATGTTTAGGGGCCCATGAGAGGCACCCGAAAGGCAGAGAGAGAGACACACACAGAGAGAGACACAGAGGGAGAGTGTGAAAGTGTGAGAACGAAGAGACAGACTGACAGTGAAGGCCTTCGGGGAGGAGTGATTCTCAAGAGGACTCTGAGGGTCCAATCCTCTAGCTCCCTCCTTCCCCAGCTCCGGGTAAGGGAGCCACGCCCACCTCTTGTTAGTCTCAAGGACACAGCCGGGAATTGGGTCTCCGGTCCAGGCGTGAGTCGGAATGACTCCTCAATTCTAAAAGGCCACAGCACGGATG
>CABHPQ010055386.1:0-12550 GCA_902168405.1 Peromyscus aztecus
CCCCCCCCCATGGTCTACCCTCCGCCCATTCCCCTTCCTTTGTTCCCCCCACCAGCCGTCTCAGTCTTAAGTTTTCTTTCTTTTCCTTTGATTAAATGTGAAAGCAAATGTTTCTGGGCTCTGTTTGTCTTTGATTGGGGGGGTTGAGTAGATGGTTTGGGGAGGTGAGGGTTAGGGAATACAGCACAGATAGCTGAATTAAAAAAAGAAAAGAAAAAGGCAAGAACGCGGTATGGTGGAGGAGAAGGTTTCTTATAGATATGTGGGAGAGCCTAGCCAGAGGCAGGGACAGGGACATGGGGAGAGTCCAGTGTGGACGTGATCAGACTGAGCTGTGCCATGTGAAGCAGGGGAGGGGAAGAGAGAGAGGGGAGGGCAGGGAACCAGGTGCAGCAGCTAGGAGGCCCAAAAGACAAAAAGTAGTAACCAAAATGGCTAGATGATATAGGGAAGAGCAGCTCAGGCCCCAGGGATGAGAGTTCAGGGTAGGGGGTGGGGTATGCCAGCCAGAAGGGCCCTGTACCAAAAAGTACGACTGTGGGGTGCAGGGAGAACCTGGCAGCCAGTGCCCTCTTTGATATGTTAAATAGGCACCTTAGCCATTTGTCCTGGGTTTGAAACCTAATAATTCTAGAATGGAAGATGGACTGACGATGGCCTCTTCCTCTCCTATCTAGACTGGAAGATGGACTGACTATGGCATCTTTTTCTCTTACCTTGCCCCTCTGTGCTGTATCTAAGTGCTTATGCCTGGGAGCTGTTGAACATCAGGGGGACAAAGGACTCAGGGTCTCTGTGGCCAGGCCACATGACTCCACGTGGAACCTGTGTGGCCTTCGGCAGATGCCCTACCTCCCAAGACCTTGGCTTCATCCTCTGTAAAAGTGCCATGGTCTCTCAGTGATAATGCTCACGGGTTCTAAGTGCTCACCCAGCGACAGTAGACACCGAAATGTTACTGTGTGTGTGTGTGTGTGTGTGTGTGTGTGTGTGTGTGTGTGTGTGTGTGTGTGTTTGTTCACTTGACCATGTACAGGCCAGAGGTCTACACCGGGTGTCTTCCTCTAGGTTTTGACATGGTCTTTCACTGAGTCTACAGGTTGATGTTTTGGCTAACGTGCTCCTGGAATTCACCGTGCTCCCTCTGCTCCGGCACTGGGGTCACAGACTCACAGTGATGCTTTTCCAAGCCACCTGAACTCAGGTCCTCTTGCTTGCACAGCCAACACTTGAGCTGCAAGACATCCCTCCAGGAGAGGTGAGGAGAGGACGAAGCGAGAGGAGAAGCAAAGGACCTGGGGAAGGGGGAAGGTTAGAAAAAGAAAAGAATAAAAAGAAAACATTTTCTTCCCCAGAACCACCTGTTTCCACACGTGCAAAGCCTTCTAGAGATTTCCAGTAGCAGCTAAAGCCCCTGCACAAAGATTCACCCTGCAAATTAAACAGCTTAGTGACAGAGAACGGGTTGGGTAAACTGAGGCACACTCACATGCTGAAACATTATGCAGCTGAGAAACAGTTTATTGTGCAAGGTTTGTAGGACACCGAGGGATGCTCGTGATGGGATAAGATGGGGAGGGCGGCATGCAGTGCACAGTGGGACGACCCCTCTGTGAAGTGAGCAGCCGCAAAATCCACGGAGGAGGAAGGAGGAGGGACCCAGGCAAGTGCGCTCAGGGATGTCGACAGGGGCTTGGTGAGATTAGAGCCGACCTTAACAGCACTTTCCCCTTTTCGTCTTTCTCCCCGTATTTCTATGTTTTATATGCTGAGCACTTCCCTTCCCAGCATGCCAGTTTTCAAAACAAAATAGAAAAAGGGGGGAAAAATAGTTGCGCCAGTCTATCTTTCCGTCACCCGGCTGGCCTGGATTTAGCATTATCCTCTCGTAACCAGGGTCTAGTTTCTTCCTGCCCCCCCCTCCCCTCAGCTGACTGCCCTACTCTGGTTCCCTCCCTTAGTCTCCAGAGCCCATGGAGTAGTAGCCCTTCTGGACAGAGATGATAAGGAACCTTCCTCCAATGTCCTTCCAAAGCTAGGTATACAGTGGCATGGGGAAGGAGAAGGAAAGACAGCCAATCCCTGGACTGGCCGCCTCCATGGCCTCCACTGTGTACCTGACCACGGAGGTATCAGGGAGCTCCTGCTGGGGCCATGATGTCATGGTCAGAGCTCTAGGAGAACCCCCAGTGAAAGAGAGAAGGAAGGAGGACTCTCCGGGCTAGAGGGAGCGGAGGATCCATCAGGCCCAAGGGTAGGAATCCTGGTCACTTGTCATTCCGCAGTTACACAGGGATGAACTCGGAGAAGGCCAGTTCCTCAGCAGACATCTGCAGGGGAGAAGCTGCCGTCACATCCTCCTCGGCGTCCAGGGGAGGGGCTGCCTCTTCCTCTGTAGTCTGGAGAGATGATGGGGAGGTTGAAAAGGAGAACCTGGTGGTGAGGTCTCCACCCTAGCAGAGCCTCCCCGACCCATCTCATCTCTTGTCTGTGGTGTATGCTTTTTTGAGACAGGGTCTCACCATGTAGACTGGTTCCTAATACCCTAGCTCCTCCCTTTGATCACAGACCCCCAAATGTTAGGACTACAAGCACACACCTCAATGCTCGGTTCAGCTGAGAGCTCTTTAAATGGACACTCAATATACTAGTAAAGGATTTTCTGACCAGGGAAGAGGAGAATATGAAGTTTCCAGCCTGGGTGAAATGACCTAGGCTTATTACTGCTCTGATAGGCTAGATGGACAGATGCTGGAGTGGAGCTTCTGGGGAAGAGGATGCTGGAGAAAGAGCCCTCCCCTGCCTTGTCCCCATGATCTCAGTGGTGTCAGATAGCATGGGTTCCAGAGCCCTTCTGTCCACACCTGACTGAGGTGCTGAGTCTCCATGGAGGGCGCAGAGGGCTTGGGGTTGCTGAGACACTCGGGAGGCGCTGCAAGGTTGATCATGGCATCATCAGGCACCCAGTTGTTCCCTGGTGGCTGTACGAGAGACTTGGTCAGAACTCAGAAAAGTCTATTCTTAGCAGCATAGTCTGGAGTTAAGCCCAGAGGAAGGACACGGTTCTGGGACACATAACTTCCTACACCGGGGTGTTACCTTGGCAAGCTAGAAACTCTGAGGAGCTCAGTTTCCTCAGCTATAAAATGAGAATGTATGTTTCTTCTCAGGATCATAAAATCCAGATAGCATTACTTTTTTTTTGGTCTGAGACAGGGTTTCTCTGTGTAGCTTTGGTGCCTGTCCTGGATCTCACTCTTGTAGACTAGGCTGGCCTTGAACTCACAGAGATCTGCCTGGCTCTGCCTCCCGAGTGCTGGGATTAAAGGTGTGCGCCACCACTGCCCGGCTGATAGCAATACTTTTAAAGACAGAGCCTCACTATGTAACCCTGAATGATTTGGAACTTGCAATGTAGACTAGGCTGACCTTGAACTCACAGAGATCCCTGTGCCTCCCGTCACCATGCCTGGCTTTGTTTTTTTCCTGAGGCAGGGTCTCATGCTTCCTAGGCTGGCTTTGAATTCCTTATGTAGCCGAGGATGGCTTTGAACTTACTTCTGAGCCTCATGTTACTTCCTTGTTGAGGGCTGGCACCACCATACCCAGTTTATGCTGGCTTGCTTCTTGCATGCTAGGCAAGCACTCTACCAAGTGAGCTGCATCCGCAGCCTCCAGACAGCATCTTACCACCCAATGAATGAGAACTTCTCGAATGGTCTGTTTTAATCATGTTATTTGTTTGTAACCAGAGAGAACAAGCTGTCTGCTCTTTTTCATGGGCCTCAAAGATTCACCAAATACAAACAGCACAGGAGACATTTGGTCTGTGGCTATCCCATGCCTAAGGATGAAGGATAGTTCCTTTTCTGGAGTCTGAGGGACCAGCGTTGGGCAGTACATATGGCTGGATTCCTCCAATCCTTGCGTTTCAATGCAGAAGGATGTAAGACACAGGGCTCTGCAGCCAGCCTCGCAGACCTCGGATTGTTTTGTCTAGTTCTGTTTTTCTCAGGCTGGGTTACGGTGGGCATAGAATTGCCCTCTCTCAGTCCGTTGCTATGTCTATAAAACAGAGGAATAATACTGCCTGCCCCGACAGAAAGGACAAGGGGTCAGACCCTCACCACCTGCTGTCACCTGGGTCTCCGAAATGTGTACCCCAGGCTTGCCTTGAACAGAATCCTCCTTCCTTAGCTCCAGAGTGCTGGATGTCAGGTGTGTGCCATCCTCCATGACCTTTGGCTTTCTTCCAGGACAAGTGTCCTCTTCCAGCTTTGACATGAATGTGTGCAAAGAAAATCCCCAGATCGGGCGGTGGTGGCGCACGCCTTTAATCCCAGCACTCGGGAGGCAGAGGCAGGTGGATCTCTGTGAGTTCGAGGCCAGCCTGGGCTACAGAGTGAGTTCCAAAACTACACAGAGAAACCCTGTCTCAAAAAGAAAAAAGAAAAGAAAAGAAAATCCCCAACCACTCCTTTTCTTCCCCCAGTCTCTGCTGAAGACTGAAAAAGTTGAATGGGAAACACACCAAGCCCGTGTCTTCGGCTGGCTACTATGTTCTGGTGGCTGTGGCCTCTGACCTTCAAGGTCCCCTCTTCTATCCTTCTGCCTGAAGCGGCTACTGCTCAGTGTCCTTCTGTTCAAGCTGCCCTGGGCTCTTTCTTGTTCCTTCCTACCTCTGCAGGAGGAGCGCAGGTGTCCCAGGTTGGAAGCAGTCCAGCCCAGAATGGAAGGGCAGGAGGTAGCAGTGAGGAGACCCCCCCCCACACCAGACTGTGGCTGGTTTCCTGAGCCCCAGCACTCTCCTGATGAGCTGCCTCCACAACAGCCAGAAGGCTGAGCTCTGAAGGTGGCCCATGGTGGCAGTCCATCCCCGTGACTTTTCTCCCACTCCCCTTAGCCACTTTTGGCCTTGTCCCACTTCCTGAGATAACAGCAGCTGCTTCCTAAATCAAGGAAGAACCCATTCCCACCGAGCCCTCCTCTAGGGATCTGCCTGGAGCCTTTTGTCTTTTCTGGCGCCAGGAAAGAAGGGGACGATAGTTTCCCTTTCCTAGCCCCGTGTTTGGAGGAATAAGAGTGAAATACTTCAGTAAGTAATTGGGTGGATTTAGGGGCAAGGTATCAGGCAAGGCAAGGTGGGATTTTTGTTTCTTGAATAGAATTCTGCAGAACTACCCACCCCGGGGAGGGGCAGGCAAATGGCTTGGGAAGTTGGACAGCTTGACTCCCCAGGATGATAGGCAGAGGGATCTCTGCACCCCACCCCCACTCCCACGGGTTCCCTGGGGGCACTGCTCACAACTGGGTCCTTGAGCAGTCAAACCTTGAGCAGCATGGGCTCAGAACCACTGGAGGACCAGAAACAATGTTCTGAGAGATAAAATAAGCATTGATAAATCTGGGGCTGGAGAGATGCCTTAAGAGGACTGGCTGTTCCTTCAGGGAACCTGGGTTTGGATCTCAGTACCCTCATGGTGGCTCACAATTGTCTGTAACTCCTGTTCCAGGGGATCCAACACCCCTCTTCTGGTCTCCGTGGGCACCAGGCACAATTGTGGGGCACAGACACACGTGCAGGCAAAACGCTCATACACAGAAAATAAAATAAATCTTTTAAAAGAATCGAGAAATCTGAGTGCTGCTGTGTGAGTCTGGGCCTCAGTTTCATTTGTAAAAGTGCACTGGAGTCGTTTGAGGGGCCCTTGTACTCCGGTGTGCTGTGGGGTTATGAGCCCCCGCCCTAGAAGGTTGAGTTGGAAGTAGAGCCTGGGAGATCCTCTCTCCAACACTGCTGACAGGTGAGATGGGCTTAGAGTTTAGATAAACACTGGATCCAGGATCCATAGGGATCTGTCTCGCTCCACTACTGAAATCCCCTGATTCTCAGTGATGTGGGAAGAGGGTACCTGCCTGGTGGAAAGATGCCCCCCTGGTTCTTTTTGACCCTGCCTGATATCAGGTGGGAATCAGGGCTGATGATGGGCACACCATGGAGCCCACACCCTAAAGGGCCAATCTTCAGACTCCCACAGATCCCTTCAAGACTGGGAGCAAGCTTTGCCTCTGGGTGGGCACAGAGATGGGCCCAGAAGTCTGACCTCAGACCCAGATGGGTTGATCTCAGACTTCGGCTCCCTGGGTCCTTACCGAGGCTGGGGGGTAGACCTTCTCATTCCTCCGTGTCTCCGTGGCCAGCCAAGCTGAAAGAGACCCAGGAGAACCTTGAGGCCAGGAAGAACTTAAACCATTCCCAGAATGCACAGGCTCATTGCACTGGTGTATGAGGGATTTCCAGAGGGAGCTGGTGGACCCTGAAGTGGGAAGCCCTGTCTAGCTCAGCCTTTTAGGAAGGAGCCGGCATCGGAGATCTTCTTTGTGAACTAGAAAGTAGATGAAGAACTGTGTTCACTTCTTGAACCTTAATATGCATAGGGGATATCTATAGCTTGATCTTAATTGTCCCATCGGAGGCTTGGTCTCCAACTTGGCACTGTTGAGAAGTGGTAAAACTTTTAAGAAGTGAGGCTTAGGGGGAGCTCCTTAGGATACTGGGGCATGTCTTTGAAGGGGTCTGTGGGGCCCTGTCTTCTCTTCACTTCCTAGCCATGAGGTAAGCAGTTTTGCCCTCACCATGATGTATCTTTCAGAAGCCCAAAGAAACAGCCAGCTGACTCGAATTTTCTGTGTCCAAGATGACTACCACAGGTATCCTGAGGGTTAAGTTTCTTAACACACCGGTTCTGAATCAGTAGGTTGGATTGAGCTCTGAGACTGCATTTCTAACAGGCTACCAGAGGGGGCGCTGCTGTTTGCTGGGGGAGCCACAATTCCAGAGGTAATATGCTCAGTGGCTTCACAGTTGAGGCTGTTCCCATTCTGTGTGTTTCCTTCTGGTCTCCTAGGGGACTTGGGGACACAAATAAGCTGAGATTTCTTCTTGGGGGTCCCAGCGACGAGGTAGGAAGCAGGCCCACCCTCTCTGGGATGCCCCTGTAGGAACCTTCCTGGCTCCACCGTTTCCTAGGCGTGCAAACACAAGGCAAGCTACTTAATCCTCCAGTTTCCTCCACTATAAGATGGGGTACCCTACAGCACAGGAGGTTAATGGAGAGGAGATGCAGGACCTTGCCTGGCCCCTGTCACTCTTAATTCTGTGACATCTCGTCATCTGCTTGGCCAGAAGCCACACAGGTCACCCAGCACTGGAATGTGGTCATGTGAAATCACACCTGAGCTTCCAAAGGCTCAACATGAAAAACAAAAACAAAAAACAATGTAGGGTGTGATCATCAAATTTCGTTTGAGGTTTTGAGATGGGGTCTGGCGATACTGCTCAGGTTGCTTTCAAATTCCTGGACTCAACTGATCCTCCTGCCTCAGTCTGCGCGGCTGAGACTGCAGGGCTTACGCTACAATGTCCAGCTTTCCTTCGTATTTTAATATTAGTTCCGTGTTGAACTGATCATGTTTCAGGTCTATTGAGTTGAATGAAATTTGACTGTTATTGTTAAAATTAACTTTGCTAGCTCGTTTGTTCTGTTTGCTCACTTATTTGTTTGTCTAGACACAAGGCCAGGCTGGTACTGAAATCCTTATGTATCCACAACTGTCCTTGGGCTCCTGACCCCCTTTCTCCACCTTCCAGGTGCTGGGAAAACAGGCATATGCTTCCGTCCTGGCTCCTTTAACTTTCGTATTAAAAACTCCCATTCCCCAGCTGAACTGGTCTGCCCAGGGCTGACTGCTTCACAGCTCCTCAGAAGGGAACGACGAGGTTGTTTTCTTTTGGTTTTTTTTGAGCCAGGGATTCTCTGGGTATCCCTGGCTGCCCTGGACCTGGCTTTGTAAACCAGGCTGGCCTCGAACTCAGAGATCCTCCTGCCTCTCTCTGCCTCCCGAGTGCTGGGGTTAAAGGGGTGCTCCAGTACACACAGCGAACAGTAGGTTGTCAGACAGACCCACTGAGGCCCAATCTTTCCAAGGCTGCTGAAGCGTCACAGGTGTGCACGAGCCGCCTCCCACCTCCTCAATCACTTACCTTTCTTTCTCCACCGGAGCATGTGGCTGCCAAAGGCGATCAGAGCGGCAGCCAGCAGAAGGGACAAGAGGACCCAGACAGGGGCCAACATGCGGACCACCGGGATGGACACACTGGAGGAGAGATGAAAGGAGCCTGGTGGCTGTTACCAGATCAGCCATCTATGTCCTTGAATCCCATGCATACACTGAGAAAGCCAGCTTCTAGCCTGATGGCTAATTCTACCAGACCAAGACTGGCAGGACGCTCAGACCCTGAATCCAGGCTTGCTGGGTTCGAACCCTGGTCTTGACACTTTAGGGACATATCACTTTGAGTAAGTGACTTAACAACCTTCCAGACCACCAATTTCACCTCCCGCAAAGCAGGGCGGTGAGGATCAAACAAGTTGGGATGTTTAAGATACTGAGCTCAGAGGTTAAGAGCACTGATTGCTCTTCCAGAGGACCTGGGTTCAATTCCCAGCACCCACTGATGGCTCACAAGTGTCTATAACTATAGTTCCTGACACCCTTACACAGGCACACACATGCAGGCAAAACACCAATGCACATAAAAAATAAGTGAATAAATTAAAAAAAGAAAAGAAAAAAGATACTGAGTTCAAAGCCAGGTAAGGTGATTCAAGATTGTAATCCTTGCCCTTGGGAAGTGAAAGCAGGAAGATCAGGAATTTAAGGACGTCCTTGGCTACATAGGGAGCTGGAGGCTAGCCTGAGCTACATGAGAGACCTTATCTCAAATTAAATACTCCTCCCACAAAGCATCAATCTTAGTACAGTACCTAGCTACCTTTGCTGTTAAACTATACAGTTCACTAAGCAGAAGTGGTCCCGTGTTATGCTGGGAAAACTGGGGTGCTAGGATTGAGCCTGGGACCTCATTCATGCTGGGCAATCACTCTCCTGTGGAGCCTTATGTCCTACCTTCCTCTCTTCAAAAGTTATCTGTTAGTATTCCTATTCGTATTGAGTGTATGGCTGGGGGAGGGAGAGTGTGCCGTGGTTCGCATGCTGAGGTTACAGAACAACTTTGTGGAGTCCGTTCTCTCTCTCTTCCCTTTTGTGGGCTCTGGGGGCCAAACTCAGACCATCAGGCTTGCATGCCAAGCACTTTACCCACTGAGCTGCCGCCTCACCAGCCCCACTTTCTATTTTTAGACGAGGTCTAACAATACCCTTTTTTACCCAGCCCGGCCTTGAACTTGTGGCCTTCCTATCTTAGCCTTCTGAGTAGCTGGAATTACAGGCCTGCTCCTCTACATTGGGCAAGAAATGGGGAGACTCCCTGGCCTGGAGCCGTGTCACCAGCACCGGTTTGATGGCCGCACCCTGCTCCGACTCAGAGTCAGGTCCCTTGCCATCCAAGGAAATCAGAAGGCCTGAGGGGCCGGTGTCTCAGAGCCCATCAGTGTGTGCTCTACCTGGGGTACTCCAGCCCCACCAGATACTTTCAGCCTGGTCTGAACCTGCTAGTGGGGACCTGCAAGTCAGGAACTGGGAGTAAGTAGAAGCCCAGAACCCTTTGCTGCAGGCTGGGATCCAGCTATGGAAAGAAGAAAGTTGGTGAAAAGCTTTCACATTTTCACGCGGCTCAGGGCTCAGGGCGAAGTATACAGGGAAACCCTTGAGCTGGGGTGGCCTGAGCAAGAGGAGAGATGAGTTCTGGGACCAAGGTAGACCCTTCACCTCAGACAGCCCTGTGTGTCCAGGGCAGTAGGACTGCTTGAGAGTCCCTGGGAGGGGAATGAGGCCTGAATTTGCCGCCTTCTGAGCCACAGGCTGTGGCCACAACCAGAGGAAGTGTCTGCCTGGAGGAAAGGATGTAGAGTCTTAAGGTTGTCGGGTGACTTCAGGTCCCCTGGACTCACCTGGACTTGGAGTCACTGCTGTCTATAGCCTTGGAGTCCTTTGGTGTGGTGGTGGGCAGCCAGATGGCTGGGCGGGAGCTCCCTGCATGAGGAGAGGTCGCTGTGTGAGGAGAGGTTCCTGGGGGAGGGGAGGTTCCTGCAGACCAGGCTGGGGATGCTGTGTGAGGAGAGCTCCCAGCATATGCAGAGGTTCCTGGGAGAACCTGGGAGGTTCCTGCAGACCGGGCCAGGGCCGCCTCGGTGAACCCAGGGGCCTCAACCCCTGTCTTCCCCTGCTTGGCTGTGACGACTGTCGGTTGGAGACCAGGAAAAGCTATAAGTCCAAAAACAATTCCTCAGCACCTTCCCTGGCCCTTGAGCCCCACCCAGACTGACCTTTAAACATGAACTTTCCCAATCTCTCAGGACATCCTCAACTAAAACACTCCCCAGGAGGCAAGCAGAGGCCTAAGTGAAGCCTTTTGAGCAAGAAGACACCCGGGCCAGGCACATCCATCCATAGCCTGTTCTGTAAGAGGACCCTACCCCTAAGGCCTTGTCCTACACTACTCCATAGACACTTTCCTGCCCCTCCTCTTAGTCCAGGCCAGGGTCACCTCTTCTCTGACCAAAAAGCAAGTTCTCTGCCTGCCCAGCGCTGGCCTCTTGACCCCTATGCCTCAGGAAGGCCTAACCTCCTTCAACTGTTCAAGGCTGGGCAGGGGTCGGTGGTAAAAACAGGCCTGAGGTCAGGGCCAGTGTCTGGCTCACCCCCAGATCCTGGAGGAAGAGCTTTGGGGCCAGCTGTAGCCGCTTCCCATGTGACCCTGAGCCAGTGCCCCAGTCCCTCTGAGCCATTCTGGCTTCTGAGGTTGTTGGGAACACCTGGGTGGCCCTCCCTGTGTGTTTCCTGAAATGGAGAAGGGGCAGGTTTAGGAGATGGTTTCTTCCCTAAGCCATTGACTCACTCGGTTCTGGGAGCCGAGTCTGCCAGGCTTTTGCCTTGGGCTGCAGGCTCCTTGTAGCTGGAAGAGGCTGGAAGGAAGGGTTGGGGGAGGGAGGACAGCAGGATGGGACTGCCCCTTTTTTCCTAGAGGAAAGGGAGAGGCTGCTCTCAGGGGAGGCAGACACTGCCGCTGCCCCTCATCCTCAGTGGAGGCCATCATTGTCTCCTCTGAGGTAGTTAGAGGCCATGACCGGAAGATCCCAGTGGATCCCAGATCTTCCCTGCCTGCTGTCCGTATTGGTCTCTCATTGGAGCAGGTCTTCTGTGTCCCCTGCCCCAGCCTTCTTTCATGCCACCCTTTGCCCGGACACCTGTATTCCTAAAACACACCTTGGATCCTATCACCTCCTGCTTGGGACACAGTCAGTGGCTCTGCATTTCAGCCGTGAGCCGAAACGCCATCTGCTTACTAAGTGTACCTCTCAGACTTCACATCGTCCTCTCCAAGTTACCTCTTCCCCGCGTGGAACTCACTGAGCCACGCAGAGGCGCGTGTTCGGGGTCACCCTGTCTGCTGCTGTGCCTCTGCCATGTCGCTCCTCTGTGACACCATTCTCTTACATCTCTGCCTACAGCCCCCCAATCACCCCTGCCCTCCCCCACCCCCCGCCCCTGCCCTGTCTTCCATCATCAGCTCATAAGTTAAGTCCCAGCAATGTGGAGAAATTCCCCTTTTTGTTTGTGTACCCCAATATCCTGTGTTCGCCTCCAGGGGAGCTAGTGCTCACTTTGACTGCAACTGTGGCTTTGCAGAATCTCCCATGGGGCTGGGATTCCTCAAGGGCCAGCATCCCTGAGTCTTTGCTGACCACACCCAACCTGGACATTCCGGGATTGCTTTCCATTCTCTGTTCTTACGCTCTGCCCTTTGCTTGTGTTTTTTCTAAGTAGACGACAAAATCTTCTGTAAATAGAGAGCGGCTTCTACTTTGTGTGTTTCTAAGTCTCTATCCATTGCCTGGGGCTTCCAGGAGATGAGGAATAAGGGAGGTGATAGTGGGTATGCTCAGCCTAGTTTGACCCTGGAGACTAGTTTGACCCCGGAGACGTTAGTTCACTCTGGCCGGTTAACTTTTCAGGAATTCTGGGAGCTGGTTGTTAAATGATTGGCAGATAGAAACTGGCCTTGCAAGGAGTGTTGCTACCATAGAAACCTATAAATATTACAGATCCACCTACACAGCCCCCACCATTGGCAGGATGAACTGTCAACAGAAGCCAACCAGCTGTGACATGAAAGGGTGAAAACGTGTGGATCACATACCTCGGAGAGGTGGCTCGAGCTCAGGGCAAGAACGAGACCCAAGAGAGTCTCAAAACTAGAGAACACTAGGCTGGATGTGGTGGCACAGGACCTTAGTCCCAGCACTCAGGAGGCAGAGGCAGGTGGGTCTCTGTGAGTTTGAGGCCAGTCAGAGCTACATGGTGAGACACCATCTAAAAAGCCAAATACATAAATGAAATAAAGATAGAGCTAATTGGGCTGCAGAGATGGCTCAGCAGTTAAGAACACTGGCTTCTCTTCCAGAGGACCTGGGTTCGATTCCCAGCACCCCCAGGGCAGCTCACAACTGTCTGCAACTCCAGTTCCAGGGGATCCGACACCCTCACACCAATGCACATAAAATAAAATAAAATAAAATAAAATAAA